>OY744555.1:39723210-39800710 GCA_963556195.1 Sepiola atlantica
ATTAGAATTCAAAGTTCATGCAAAGCATCCTTAAGTCCTTAGCTCATGAGTTTTCAAAGATAATTCTTCTCTTCAGAGGACCATTACCGCAGTTATACTACTACAGGCAATAAAATTACGCTTTGAAAATATATAAAATTATATACACAAATATACAAAAATACATAACATCAAACATATCAATCCAAAAACATACTTTTGTTGAATCCATACAGTCCATCCAGGTCATACAAGTTGAGAAGCATAATCAGGAAGGACATCACTCCAAGATACAAACAGCAGTCCAAATATGTGAAATTGAAGGAGCCGGCAAAGTTATCCAGTCGCGAAATGTGTCCATATTCAATGTTAATGATAAATAAATCAATCAAAATAATACAAAAAGTCCAATCAAAGTTCCGAGATCCCAACATGTGCAACTCTAATCAAATCCAAATTCGTTGTTTAATTAGAAAACCCGCTAAATCCGAATTGAGCAAAATAAGACGGACTCCCATCACATCTAGCCAGAAGAGCGAAAAATATATAAGTGATCTTCTCTCCAGACATGACAAATCCCTAACCTAACTAAGATATTAGTTGACGCTTATATCTTTTGTTGGATTGCTTCATATATATATATATATATATATATATATATATATATATATATATATATATATATATATATATAAATATATATATATATATATATATAAATATATATATATATATATATATATATATATATATATATAAATATATATATATATATATATATATATATATATATATATATATATATATATATATATATATATATATATATATATATATATACAGACAAACACAGCCGTTGCATTTTAATAATTAATACGGGGACCAAAATAGCACTGCGTCGCTTTCTGTGTACTAAGTGTCTTTTCTGTGCTTTAATTAGGTGGGTTTCTCTCTTAACATAAGGAACTGATATTTGAACGCGTGAACGAATATAATTACAGTGATTGATGTAGAAGAAGAACATTACAGTGATTGATGTTAGCTTGTCAAAATTAGCGAAACAAACGCATCAATATTCAAACGTTTGTTCTTGTCATTTCATTTTTTGATTCATTTTAAAAGAGTGAGAGACATACTAAATCATTTAATATTTAGATGGATAAAGTTTAACCCTTATAAATGTTATGAGTTTCGACGATGGTATACGGCGCGGTATTTACGATTTGATGTGTCGTGTCCGAATAGTACCGTCGGTGTCATAACACATTGTTCATTATTTATGTTTAAAACTTTTACACGTTTCTTTCATTGAGTTCCAGATGTGGTTTCTTTTGTAGAAAATGCAATACGTGTTGGCGTAAAAATTATAGAAACGTGTCTTTACTTACTCAATAGAACTTGCATAAAAAAAATTTCGCTTGCATTTCTGTCGCCACATAATTGCTCACAGATAACTGACTACTTTTCCACGATGCATTTTATAGAAGTTAGCATTTTGCATTTTTCACATAGAACATATCATGTATCGTTGGATATTAACCGTAACCTAAACTCTAACTCTATCTCTAACCCTAACCCTAACCCTAACCCTGACCTCAACCATAAGCATAACCCTTACTGGACTAAATAAAATTTCGAGCACCTTGACCAGAGCAGTCGAACATTAATGATTATGCACAACGCACTCCACCCAAAAGACGATGCGGACAGACTATACATACAAAACCAAGGGTTAAGAGAACTAGGAGGTATTTAAGATTGAGTGGAAGATACACAAAAGAACTGGAGAATTATATAACCCTGAACACAGAAAGACTAATCACCGCAGCAAGAGCCACCACCCCAAAACACCACTGTAGAAGCACCGACACCAGAACAGAAAGACAAGAAAATAAAAGCGGGACGATATAAAAAAAAACTACATGGATGCTTCATAAGATAAATAACAGAAGAATACAACGAAAATAGCTAGGCATGGCTAAGAAAAGGAAACTTGAACAGGGAAACGGAATCTTTTCTGACGGCTGCACAAAGCAATTCGACAAGGACTAACTACATTAAAGCTAAACTAGATAAATGCAACACTTCTACCAAATACTAGACATCGCCATTCCAGCAGACCACAGAGTAAAGATCAAGGAGACAGAAAATCGAAGAAAATACACGAAACTTGCCAGATTGGAAAATAATATCTGAGAAGAACAAGAACTCTATTAGAAACAAAATTATATAGGAGAAACCTAATCAAAGGAATAACAACCTGGGTAGTATTACTAATAAGATACTCTAAACCATTCATAAGCTGGACTAAAGAAGAATTCAGCCACCTTGACCAGAAAATGAAGGATTATGCACAATGAAAGATGATACAGACAAAGGAACGTGAAGAGAAACAAAGACGGAAAGACCCGTGTGTAGACGACATTAAGCAAAACTCAGAAAGGCTTATCACCGCAGCAAGAAACACCGCCCCACCGAAAAATGTGAGGGAAAAAAGTGAGGAAAAAAAAAAAAAGAGAAGATTCAGGGAGAAGAAGGAAGGGTGTGGGTGAATGGAAGAGTGTTATAAGGTTAGAGATGAAAATAAAAGTTAGCCATGATCAGGCAAAAGACTTTGTTCTGTGAGGATGATCTTGCTTATTAAGGGTAATAGGTTAAAGAAACCATTTCGCTGCTTGATGGTAGTGGAGGATGTGATGAGGGCAGTTTCCAATAATTTTCGCCGAGATTTGTTGTGGATGTGTTTAGTGATTTTGGCTTGTTCAAATTTGAATGCATGACCATATTCTAGAGCATGGGAGAAAAGTGCACTAAGAGGGTTGTTTTAATACTACAGTCCAAATAAACTTTCTCATGTTCCAAATATTTCAAATATTCCTCACCCACCCTTTCAATCACCCCCCTCCCCCACCCACTCCAATCTCTCACTCATTGCTATCATTTTCTAAATATTTCAAATATTTCACACCCTATCACGACAAATCCTCCCTCTTCCCCCTCTCATCTATTTTCTCCCATACCTCTTCTTAAATTCCCTCATTTTCTCCAAACGCTCTCTAAGACCATAACTTTCGCCCATTCACCAAAATCACAGCCCCCCCTCCCTCTCTACCCATCCCCATTTTCCCTGCATACACCCCCCACACACAAACATTCCAACTCACTCTTCCCCTTCAATCTCGACCACAGCCATCTGGTCAAACACCCCCTCCCCCTCTTCCTCCAATCTCTCTCTGCCATCCATTTTACCCCTGCTCATCCCCCACCTCTTTCTCTCATCGCCAGCCACAGTAGTCCTGGCTCCCTCCACCCTTCCCCTTTTTCTCCCACTCATTTTCATTCTCTAACAAGTACGGACGTCCAGCAAGACGCTGCCATTATTTTTCATTTTATTTTATTTTTCTTCCCAACATGTCTACCCTACATGTATCTGTGCTTGCATGATATCTTTTCCCTATATCATCATCCTGATGAAGTCTTATAAATAAAGACGAAACGTTGATGTACACATAAAAAACATCCAGTTTTTGGTTTTCCTTTTTCATTTTACCATATATATATATATATATATATATATATATATATATATATATATATATATATATATATATATATATATACAAATTAGAAAAAGCAACCCTAAAATATTAGTACTTACGTCATGAAATCCTGAGTCTGACCTGATACCTCAGAAAGAGTCACGAATGTTAACAGACAAGAACGACTATTTTTTGGTTTTAAGTGCATAGTTTTACTTGCAGGTGGGGTGTTTTGGGGGTTATTATAGGAAAGAAAGGAACTGATTTTGTTACACTGTTTTAAATTGTGTGTTTTTCAATTTATTTAACGCAAAGTTTGATATTTGTTGTGTTTGAACTAAAGAAAATAAAATTGTTTTCATTTTTTATTGCTTTTTTCAATTTATTTAACGCAAAGTGTTAAGTGTTTTATTTACACAGGAGAAGGAACTGTTTTTTTATACGCATTTCTTTTAAGCTAATCAAATGAAGTGTTTAGCCTATTTTGGAGGTGAGGCGTGTGTTCTCAGGGTTGACTTGGTCATGCTTTCTCGCGGTGCTCGAACGTTTGGTAACAAGAGCGAAAACATTCAGAAAGTTAAAAACATAAAACACATTTTAATTTTTATTTTTGAATTGTAGTAAATTTCAAAACATTCCGAAAGTTAGTGTTTACCACAAAGCATAAACCATATTTTAATTTTTATTTTTGAATGGTAGTAAGGTTCAAAATGAAAGATGGTGGTCAATAAATTTGTATATTTACAAAATATCAGTAGAAGAAGGTAAATAAGTTTAACGAAGTGTGCTGCCGACACCGAAAAAAGAGGTCAACAATTGATGCAACCCTCACTGAAAGCAAAATAGTTGAATGTAAAAGCGCGCGTTTCATTGAATTCCTATGTTTTCTTTAAATAGCAATAAATTAGTTATGAAAATAATTAATGTGGATTTTATTCTTTCGACTGCCTTTTTTTTTACTGCAACATTGTCGCCTTATGAAATGTAAACACGCATTTTTATTTGTTTTCAATGTTTTCAGACACGGTATATATCGCAACTGCTCCGAGTTTCTCCGTTCGAACTCGGAACTTCTGACGTAAGGTCTGTCAGTCTGCAATCACCTATTCTTAATAAACACAATATCTACATAGTTATATATATATATATATATATATATATATATATATATATGTGTATTATGTATATATAAATATTTTCGATACTTATACGAAAACGATAACAATTTTTTTAAAATATAAGCATTTATATATTTTCACATTACTTTTTATAAACACATATGTTTTACTAAATATTAAAGTGATTTTTACATATAAACGATATCGTTTCGAGCTTTATCTATTATCAGTGCACTAGTGGTTGTTGCAAGCAGTCGCATGAGAGCGAACGTAGTTCGTAGACTCAGGCTAATAATGAGACGGTACTACACGGCTACCAGTAATCAGCACAGACTAGTTGAAATTAACTCTCTTTACCGCAAATCACAGAAACGTTTTTCACAATTTCACGGTGATTTACTTTCAAGACTATTACATCTTAAAAAAAGTATTTGAACTATATATATATATATATATATATATATATGTATAAATATATATATATGTATATATATATATAAATATATATATATATATGTATATGTATATATATATATATATATATATATATATACACGTTTGTCGTGACTTCGATTTTTTAAAAGCCAGAGGCTGTTATTTTAGAAAATTTATTAAAGACGGTGTTGCAAGAACGCAATATAATTTGTAACAATAATCTATGCAGTTTAAGCACATTCAGAGTTTACCATCGGAGTACATAGACAAGAATAGGATTGTTATTTTAAATAATATTTATGATAAGGGGTGTTTAATATGACGAAGTTATTGTTAAGAAGCACTGGGTCTTGTATTATGCATTGATCGTTTAAACTTTCTTTAAATAAGAAAATGGAATTGGATCAATATTGGATACGTCGTCACGTGACCTGAAAGCAATTAACGAAATAAACATCAGAACGCATAAAATCGCTACTTTAAAAGAGAATACAACGATTTAAGTAAGACGGAACTGGCGGGAAGCGCAGAAACTGTTTCGCTTCAATTGCAGCAATGAATAATCTTGATAATGGCGGAGTGGAATTCTGAAATAGAAACACTTATCAGACAGATTATGATTTCTCTACAGACACACATTTGTTAAAGCATTCCTCAAAAAATATTTTTTATCACATCTCGCCAACTTGAGAAACGCGGAACTTTCGATTTAGGTTGAAAAACTTAGACATGTAATGTACGTATTTTTTTAACATCATTAAAAGCCTCAAAATAATAAATATATATATATTTTTTTATAGGATGTTTGCAAACAACAATGACGAAATAAGTGGATATAAAATATATTAAACTGTTTTTTATTTGAGTCAATCAATCGGTGAAAATCATTCGACTATGATGTTGCACGGAGATATTTTAGTTTTTTGATTGTACATATATAAATGAGGTTATGACTTAAACATGTCATTTTGCAGGCACCGATAAGACTATGATATTACTGGTATACATATAGTTATGACTTTACAGGTAAATTCATAGTACTACGAGTGTACAACTTATAAGATTATGACTTTGTAGGTATTCATATAGATTATGACTTGCATATACATAGTATACGACTATTAATGACGGTTACTGCGGTGAACTTGATAGAACCGCGGAATTACGATTTTGTTGTTCCAGGTTCGAATCCGGTTGGCACCATAGAATTATTTTCACTTATAGACATTCGCAACATCCACGTATTCTATCCAATAAGTGTACGATTCTGAATTGTGAAAACAAGCAACGGAATAATACCGATAAAACGCGTACCAAGTGTTATTATTACGAGTCTTTAAGACTATAATTATTTACATGTTAATATTAGGTCATGAAATTGCAAGCAGACATAAAATTGTGACCTCGAATGTCTAAACTATGATAAAGTTATGAATTTATAATCTAATCAAAGCCGATGACCCCTCATAAATATTATTTTGTGCCCCTATTTGTGATGTATCTTTAAACCAAATTATCTCTTCTTTTTCAGCGAAATAGGTTATTTCAATGTATATATATATATATATATATATATATATATACTAAATATGTGTATGTATATAATATATATATATATATATATATATATATATATATATATATATATGTATATATATATATATATATATATATATATATATATATATAGTCTCGGAAGTTTCTCAACCATTAAAACTATATTAAAATAAAAAAATTTAAAAAAAATAAAAAAATAAAAAACTTATAGTCCCAAGTCTTCCAGTGGAAAATCACTCATGTAAGTCAATTTATTTTTTACAGTTATTATATTAGTTTATTTCTAACACTATTTTAAGGGATCATCAGTTGTTTACGATGAAAAACTGTTTCGGGAATTTAATATATATATATATATATATATATATATATATATATATATATATATATATATATATATATATATATATATATATATATGTCGGGTAGAGCTTATATTTGTAAGGGTATCGCCAACTGCCATTAGCGTAAAAAAAGGCAATGCTCATTAGGTAAACACTAATTCGAGCTCTGGCATTAACAATGTTTACATTGAGATACAACTTACATTTAATAAGTGTTGCATGATGGCGTAGGGGTTAAAATCGCCGACTGTCAGCTCGACGGTTGCGTTTCGATCCCGGCTTCAGACACTAACTGGTCTAGCCGCACTGATGAGCTATGAAACAGAAAAACAGTCTGTATGTGGATGACTATATATATATATATATATATATATATATATATATATATATATGTGTGCGTGTGTGTGTGTACATATACAGACAACCATAGCCGTTTCATTTTGATAATTTAGACAATTACACAAAATTAGCACTGCGTCGCTTTCTGTTTGATAAGTTTTTTCCGGGCTTTAATTAGATGGGTTTCTCTCTCTCGACATCAGGAAATAATACTTAAACACGTAAATGAATATAATTACAGTGATTGATGTAAGGTTGTCAAAATTCTCGAAACTAACGCATAAATATTCAAACGTTTTTACTTGTAATTTACTGTGTTTATTTATGCTGATTAAAGGTTACATATGGTCTCATGATAACGGACACGTACATGTATACTTGCTAATACCATATATATATGCCCACATTCAACTTGAAAACATTTTGGGTCATCTTGATTGAACACTTGAAAAAACAATATTGTTGAATCGAATATATAGTTAATAATTGCATTTACGTCAGCAAACAATTAACAGAAAACAATGTAAAAATGAAGAAGTGACAGCGTTTCCCCCATCAATGTAAAAACGGAGAAGTGATATGATCAGCAGACGACAGCGTTTTCCTCCACAATGTAAAAATGGAGAAGTGATGCGATCAGCAGACGACAACGTTTTCCTCTACAATTTAAAAATGGAGAAGTGATATGATCAGCAGACGACAGCGTTTTTCATCAACAATGTAAAAATGGAGAAGTGATATGATCAGCAGACGACAGTGTTTTCCTCAACAATGTAAAAATTGAGAAGTGATATGATCAGCAGACGACCGCGTTTTCCTCTACAATGTAAAAATGGAGAAGTGATATGATTAGCAGACGACAGCGTTTTCCCCAACAATGTAAAAATAGAGAAGTGATATGATCAGCAGACGACAGCGTTTTCCCCTACATATCTGCAGAGAACAAAATTCTGTCAAATTTGCGCTCTTTACAAATTAATCAAATTCATTTACAAATGTAATTAATCGAAGATCTTTCATTTCAAACATGTTTTTGTTTTTAAGATGATATTAATTCAATAATGAAAATTGAAAATATATCGTGCGCCGTATTTACGCTCCGGGCATAAAAGAGTTTAGAATTCTATTTCGATTCATACTAAACAAAATGTATTGTACTAATCAAATTGCACTAAAGTGATTTCACTTTCCATTGTTTCTGATAGCAGATGTTATGAGTTCTTCTCTGAGATGATCAGCATTAAACAGTAATTTCACGTTTGATTCACTGGTGTAGCAACATTAGAAGCGGATTCGTGAAGATAATGTTAACACAGTATTTTTCAACATGAAGCTTGTGAGTTGGCGGTTATTTTTAATAATAATAATAATAATAATAATAATAATAATAATAATAATATATATATATATATATATATATATATATTGATATATATATATATATTTATATATATATATAAAGATGAATGAAAAAAGAGAGATAAAGATGTACGAATACTAAATCTAGTTCATCTTCAATTGTTCAATGCAAAGTGTACTCGATAAAACATGTTTATTTTCCTTTCCGTAAGCCAAGGCTTTTCAAAGATCAAAATATTATCATCATAACAATTACATAGATAGATAAGTTGGTAGTGCAAAAACCAAAATTCAAACTTTGAAAAAATATAAAGTAATGGAGAGTAAAAGTATGCATGCAAAAAAATATGGAGTCTATCCAGTTGGTGAATGTTCGCTGATAAGGTGTCCGGTGAAAGGAGATTTTAAGATGGGAAAAAGGGAACGTTAAAGCAGCGTTGAAAATGTTCAAAATGAAGTAACTCCAATATAAAGATATTTAGTTCAATCGTAGATTGAACGCACTTATTCGGATGCAATTTTGAGAATTAAGGCCATTTAGAAATACTTCCGTGGACCGAGAATGAAAGTAGATTTTCAGAAGTTTAGTTGTAAATCTGTATATTAAAGGCAGGCAGTCGGGAATTAAAGTAGTGATATCGATCGAGTCTAAGAAAAGAAAGAAAAATAAACATCTTTTACCAAGTACACTTTGCATTGAAAAATCGAAGTTGAAATAGATTTTTCCTTCGTACATATTTATCTCTCTTCTTTCATTTATCTCGTATACTGAGCTTACACCATTTCACTATAGGTGCTATCCACCTAAAGTATACTTTTAGTTTCATATTATATATATAGTCTCGGAAGTTTCTAAACCGTTAAAACTAAGAAACAAAAACAATAATTAAAATAATTTTTTTTTTTAAACCTTAAGTCCCAAGTCGTTCAGTAGAAAATTACTCATGTAAGCCAATTTAGTTTTTACAGTTATTATATTAGTTTGCTTCTAACATTATTTAAGGTATCATCAGTTGTTTACCATGAAAAACTGTTTCGGGAATTTATAAGCAAGACAGTATTTAATTTCATGGCTTCCCAACAGAGTTGATCAGACCCCACTTCCCTTAAAAGGCAAAAACATAAACGTTCTGTATACTAAATCAAAGTATTGTTCCGTATAAATGTTTTTCTTACTTGTATTAGTTATTGAAGAAAAAAAAAACAATTAAATAAATAAAATATATATATATATATATATATATATAAATAAAAAATAAAAATTCCGTCTTACCTGTGTTGTTCGTTTGTTTAATAAAATGTATCCGTTACTTACAAAAGTGTTGCTGCATTTTAAAGTGTGTAGACGAATCCATTACACTACTTTTTTGGTGATTAATGTATTTTTAGTTTTAGTTTTATATTAATAATATAAAAAATATCAACATATCATAATGTTTAATAAACAAATTAAAAAAAAATAATAATTATATATATATATACATATATATACTTTTAGTCTTTTTTTATAAATACTAAGATTCCCTTCCCACTCACAGCGTATATTAGCTTAACTGCCGATTTTTTCTCTTTATTCTTCTTCTACTTCTTTTTTAACTCACAACGTTTCTAATTAGCGTTCATAAGCTAACTGCCGAATTTTTCTCTTTTTTCTTATTCTATTTTAACTCGCAGCGTTTCCAATTGGCGTTCATAAGCTAACCGTCTATTTTTTATCTCTTTTTTCTTCTTCTTCTTTTTTTTTAACCCACTGCGTTTCCAATCGGCGGTATAAGCTAACTGTCGATTTAGCTCTTTCTTCTTCTCTTTTTAACTTTTTTAACATCTCTTTCTTTATCCCTTTCTACTTTTTATATAATTAGTATATGTGTTATATATACGTTTATACATATTCTACATTATTTGTATTTTTATTTAGATAACTTTGGATTTGCTCTATCAATTTATTTTAATTAATTTGATAAGACTTAAAAGAATCAGGATGGCGAGTACTGATTTACTCCTCTCCAGGAGTTGGGCACAAGGCTAGTTTTTATCTTACTCCCACAAGTAAGATGTGACCCAAGGTCGGGTCTGGAAAGTGAGGTTTAAAAATTGCCTGGGCAGCCCCGTCGGCATTCCCCGGTAGGGGCGCCTCAGGCACTAAGCAATAAACTTACTCCTTCCCCAAAAAGGGGAGGTGAAGCCTGGGAGGGAGGACCTCCTAGAATCGCACAGGACAGACCCATAGAACGGCGTAAATCAAGCCCCGAAGGCACAGACAATACCAGTCTATGGGGTGCAGTATCCATCGGAACAGATACTACACTTTGATCTTAGCACAAAGGCCAAGATGACGAGTAATTACTATTTATCTACCTCCCACAAGGTAAAATGTGACACAAGGTCGACAAAAGTTGGATTAGAAAAGCCAGGGCTCGAGGTGAGCACTCTAGTAATTGCCTTATTTCATCGTCTAAATATTTTATTTTGATCGCCACCTTGTTTAATCATTCTTATTATTAGGTAAGAAATTGGGAGCATAAAATCTACCAATTTTAAGGTAACACGAGCAATCCTCAGAAATTCGTACATAATACTCCCGTAAAATATATATAAAGGGCAGGTACTATTTTTATGTGGCATCCGCACAGTACGAAAAGGAAAGAATTTCTTTTATCAAACAGTTTATGGATAAATATTTTATCTTCAATTTTTATATCCAAATCAAGAAAAGTAGCTAGTGTTCCCTTATGTTCACAGTTCAATTTTAACTCTTTATGATATATTAAATGTTTAGATTTTGCAAACTCATCGCTATCATTAATGCAAACAAGGTCAACAATATATCGCCTACATCCATGATAACTATACGCTCTAGATATATCATTTTTTTTATTAATGATGATATGTACATATATTCAAGTCTATGTACACATAGATTTTCCAAAAATGGAGAAGGATCTAAACGCATTGGAATACCTATTGTTTGGAGTAGTACTTAATTTCCTATTTGAAAGTAACTCTCTTTTATAAGGTGACTTATAAGCAGTATCAGACCAGTTTTGGACACACTCGTCTTACTATTTTTAGTTTTACACCAAAAGGCTTTAGATTTTGCAAAGTCTATGTATTTACCTTTTCCTCCTGCAAAAGCTAAATCTATAGTATAACCTAATTCTTTAATAAGTTCTTTATGTGGTATTTTGTATATAATGTACTAAGATCATATGTCGAGATTGATTTAACCTGTTTACGAGAATTAATTCGATCCAATTTTACATTAACTAGATCAGAATTATTTACCACCCAAAATAGGTTTATATTACTATAGAATTTACTTTTTTATGGAAATTATTTATTTGATTTATAATTAATTTAAAGAATGTAAATACAACCTTACTTAAAGGTTTAATGATGTTCATTTTTGAGGCAATAATAAAACGGTGTTTTATGCATTTTAGGTATCCAATACATACATTAATTTTTTTTGCATTTTCTTCTTATTTTGATCCTAATTTTTCACAAATAATAGTATTGTTTATAATAATATTATCGCCTTTACTATTACTTAATGTATAAGTATCTGAAGCTTCACCTATTATTCCTACTTCTAGCAATAAGTGTTGTATATCATATTTTTTACAGATAAAAGCTATATTATTTGTCGCCTTATCAATAGGAACTATTACACACCTATTTTGAAGCATTTAAAGCTCCGTAGTTATTTGTGGATGTCTAAGGAGGGTATTCGTTTTTTAGGGTGGTTGAATTCTTTTTAAAGGTTCTACTTTTTTATTTACTTTTTTATTTCCATGCGTCAAATGTAGAGTGTAATAATTCATGTTTTTTTTTGCCATAGATGCAGTGAAATTATTTAACGCTTTATTTATTTTTTTAACACACACACACACACACATATATATATATATATATATATATATATATATATATATATATATATATATATATATATATATATATATATATATATATATACATACAGTTACTATAAAAAGTACATTGACTTACAAAAAAAGTAATTTTCCACCGAAGGACTTGGGACAAAAGTGTTTTTTTCCATATAGTTTTAATGGCTGACAAAAACTTCTGAGACTATATATATATATATATATATATATATATATATATATATATATATATATATATATATATATATATATATATATACGTGTTTCAACCGGACATGGTGGCAATTAATCAGATGACTTATAAATATGTTGAATTGCCTATAGCGTGAAATTATGACAGTTACTGATTAAAAAAAAACTCATTTTATTCAATTATTTTAACGTTTAGCTGAGATATTACAAGCACTGCCTAGAAGTCAGAATATTAAAGTTTCAGTCGGTTTTAAAAGCCGATATTCAAATAGTTTGTCTACACAGTCTAGGTCGAAAATTGTTAATAACTAACGCTTCAAGAATATTGAGATGGTAGTTCGACCTGGCACTCTGTAAAACAGAAACCCACCCATCCTAATACTATTCAGAACAACTATTTGTACTAACCAGGTGATTACCGATGGCTGATTCCTGTGCATAGAAAGTTCCCGGATGATCTCGAGACCCTGTGTAAGCGAATATCACGTGGTATCTTTTGAGAATTTCTGATTTCTCTCTCTCTATATATATATATATGTATACATATATGTATATATATATATCAATATGCACACACACATATATATATATATATATATATATATATATATATATATATATATACATAAAACAGACAGACAAAGAAAATACATCAAGACATGAAGAAACAAAATTAAATGCCAGCTAGTATGTAAATGTTGTTTTCCCCCAATCATACAGGAGACGGCAGGCCCTCATACTCCCCATACACACCATGAAAGAAAACGGAAGCTCTAGCCTCAATTTTAGCCTACTGATTAGTTTTTAGATAATACAATTTCGTTAAACTGTAAATAAAAAGTTTCATGGTGTTATTCTTTCCAACACGTGGTTCATTTTCAAAACACACACGTCGAATAGTTTCCACGTGTCTAAGACATCTTATGCGAAGATATATCAAAATCGAACATTTGTAGAGATCTAGTTTTAAAAAATAAACAGTCAAACGATACTGGTCGTGACGGCGGGATGTTGTCTCAAAAACATATCAAATAGAACAAATGTTGACATAGCAACAACTGACCGCATATGTAACTTCTGCGCTCAGAATCAAATGTTATCAGCACAGCAGTCGAACTGAAAAATAGAAAAGGAAAATGTTAACTTAACAGTTATGCCTTTTATTTTGGGGACTACGTAGGTAAATCAACGAATTCTTTGACCACTTGGCGTAATAGGCAAAAGTTGACTTGATCCTGAGATTAAAATCGTAATTTAGTGACTAACTTTTGCGTATTTACTACAGAGAGTTACGTCACATGCTTATGAGCAATATTCTGCCACATATCACAGCCTTGGGCCTGACTTGCAGCTATCAGAAGAGACACACCATTATTAACCTTGATATGATCAGCCCATCTCTTTGGTGATCGTCTTCTTGATAATAAAAAAAAGAATTAAAATTGTAAAACAGATTCGGAGTTTGGATTAGGGTTAGGATTAGGCTTGGGATTAGGGTTATTTTATAGAGAAAAATGTAATGTTTTACAAGTACAATTTCACTTAAATTATAAAAGAAAAAGACAGCCATTAACTAAACAATTAATATACAGACTAACCATAATATCCGGTCGTATCGTTTAGCTAATCTGCCGAGTCGCTTCCTCTTTTGACTGAAGAGTTCCACAGTCAACCGAGCGGGTTCAGTGAATTGTGTTGGTGAGTTAATTTGAAAACCTTTCATAAGTTCAGTCATTTATCTCAGTCAGTAACATCTAAGACTACAGGCCTCGGGTTCGCGGTTTCGATTCCCGGTGTCGGCTTCAAGTGTCTTTATTGTTTATTTATTTATGTGAAAGTTTATTCATTGTTTATTTATGAATGTAAAGACAGAATGTGAATTTCTCCGTTATGTTAAAGTAAATAGAAAATAGTATTGATTGTTTCACTCAATGCTGCAACTAATTATTTTCATTTCCAAAACATCACATTATTTTTAAAGAGTTTATAGTTAATTATTTGTTACAACTTGTGTAACATTAATTAATTAACTTTTCAATAAACGTTGGCATTTTTGGCTGAGATGAGAGTGCAGTATCTCTTCCGATGGAAAAGATACTCGAAATAAATGCTCCTATCTGTCGCATTTTTTGCTAGACTACCACGTCAACTGGTGTCGACCTGTTACAAAAGAATCAAGAGTTGACATACACGCCTCTGGTGTACAAAAAAAATCGAAAGTTAACGGACGGGTCTCTGGGGTACAAAAGAATCGACAGTTTACGGACGCGTATCCATTGTACAAAAGAATCAAAAGTTTACGACCGCGCCTCTGGTGTACAAAAGAATCGAAAGTTTACGGACGCGCCTCTGATATACAAAATAATCGATATTGATGGGCGCGCTTCTTGTATACTAAAGAATCGAAAGTTTATGGGGGTGCCTCTAGTGTACAAAAGAATCAAAAGTTTACGACCGCGCCTCTGGTGTACAAGAGAATCGAAAGTTTACGGACGCGCCTCTGATATACAAAAGAATCGATATTGACGGGCGCGCCTCTTGTATACTAAAGAATAGAAAGTTTATGGGGCGCCTCTGGTGTACAAAAGACTCGAAATGTTATGTATGCGCCTCTAGTGTACAAAATAATTAAAAGTTTACGACTGCGCCTCTGTTTACAAAAAATCCTAGTTCATCGAGATTTTCCGGACGCGCATCTGGTGTACAAAAGACTCGTAAGTTTACCAGCACAATTAAATAAGCGTAAACCGAAATAAAAATAAACAATGACGATGCAACACGCTTCCATCTCACAATGACGTCATTTCCGGAAGAACGAGTCGACTATTTTCCAAATTAATGCCAAGTCTTAAAACAAAATTGAATTTTATTTCGGGATAAAAATAGATTGGCTACACGAGATAGAGAGAGAGAGAAAGAGAGAGAGAGAGAGAGAGTAGGAGATAGTAAAAAGAAGAGAAAGAGTGAGTTAGTGAAACGGCCTGATGATTTCATTCGGGAATATAGCACAAACGTTTTTAGTGTAGCTTACTTATTGTAGCTATATTTAATACTGCTACTGTTTATTCATATATAGAGCACTGTTGATATAAATACTGAGACAAAAATATATACCGTATATACTATTTTATGATATAAGCATATCTATGAAATAGTAACATTATATATATATATTGCAAACAAAACCAAACATAACAATACTTATAAATAAGTACAGATTTCGAAGTACACAGTTCGTTTTGCCAAAAGCGAAATGCTTTTTCCGTTCGTGATTAGGAAGTTTTGCGATAGAAAAACATCTCGGAAGATACACTTGTTTCTTATTCGTTATCGGCCATTGTTCACGCGGGGAAACACGACTCAACGTCTTTGGTGAAATACAACAAATATCACATCGTTCCATTATATATTTTGTTTCTCTTGTTCTTGTCTATGTTTTGAAACATAGAAATAAATACAATACAAAGTAACTATTATATAAAACTTAACTCTATCGAAATACCATCAACAACTAAGACGTAATCTTGAACCACCTGATTCCCGCCAGAATAATACATTCAAGCAACGTTAAGTCTCATGAGTACTTCTATAGGTGGCCATTTGAGCATATACCAAGTGCCTCAATTTAACCAATCACTTTTAATCGTGCATGCACGATTTCATAAGGTATCCATTGTCTCTAGACACCGAAGTATGCCACTGATGTTGTAATCTGTTTTATATATAAATGTAAGTGCTCACCTCAACAGCTCATATGACCTCATCCAACCATAAAGTAACAAGCCATATAAGGACTACTATAATTGACAGCAGCAGAACGAACTCAATTTGGTTGGTGCCATAACGGATCATGCAGTCGCCAGATGAAGATACTATCCAATCTACCAGGAGAATCCTAATAATGTGTGCCCTCAATTAGCAGCAGATTATCTAAAGATATTTTTCAATCGAATGTAATCAGAAGTAGGTCTTCACACTAAAATGTAACCCTAACCCTAACCCAAACCCTAAATATAACCCTAACCCTAACCCTAACCCTACCCCTAACCCTAACCCTAACCCTAACCCTAACCCTGGCAACTTAGTAGAATCAAGGCTACCTGCCAAGACAGAGCTATGATAAAACTCCCGAAGATCTGCCGCCCTCTGGTCGTCTTTGCTTTTGTGTTTGCCAAACAAGTATATGTCAGCAAGAAATATACATCCATAGCATGGTGATAACAAGGTTTCTTCTTCGCATGTGAAACACACATGTCTTGGTGTGTTCTGGGACAAACCTTCCACGTCTGTGTATGCAACATATAGTACTTATGACACTGTGTAGCAGGATAAAACGCAACAATCCTGCAGATATCACAAATAGCTAGGGAAAACAACTGTATGCCGAACAGACAATCATTAGGCACGATCTTCGTGGGCTCTGTGCAGAAATTTCGATTCGCTGAACAATATAAACAATTACAAGCGCTACAACTGCAACAACAACAAAACAAAAGACCAGAACAACAACAACACCAACCATCATCAGTTTCAGCGATAGGTTTTTACAATCAGCAGAAAGTTTGACGTGGACACTCTCGCTCAGATCGCAATGCCACAAGCAGCACTCCAATAAAATGTACTAAACAAAATGCCATCAGCAGAAAACCCTCCTCAATACCAAGATTTCCTGACTGGTAAAAGCAGTGTCTACGTGGAAATATCAGACTCATCCAATTAATAGCACTTTGCTTTAAATCTAGAAAGAGTCAACTGCAAGATCCATCGCCTCTTGTCGCCGCTGCCTATGCGTGTACAAGCAATAGATTTTCGGCGCTGAAACGTAAATACATCCAGTGAGTAAAACAATATCGCTTAGGCGCATGTAAAACCGTCAATACCTGTCGGGTCTAGAGCCAAGCCATATGTGTATGCAACCAGTGGTCTTTGTTAGTATTAGATATCCGGGGTAGAATTATGCAATCTTACAGGCATAACAAATAGCTATGGTCAACGTGAGGGGGGGAGGGCTTCACACCGACCAGAAAATACAGATATAAAGAGAGTCATCCTTTCTCTAAAATTTCAAATAAATATTCACGAATGTCATCGAGTTGTTTAATCAACCTATAGTACAAATGGCGAGTGAAATACATGCATAACTAAGAAATTACCGCTAATTACAAATATAAAAAAGAGATTTAATTTCAAATCATAGAACTAAAGTTTATTTAACATGCAATTTGTGTGTTTAAAGTATATTGGAAAAAATCTTCGAGGAACAACACTCATATTTTTGTATAACAATTGTGTGATGACGGTAAGTAGAGACACTCTTGACTAGCATCGACCGTTAGTTTATTGATTTGTGATTGGCAGTCTAAAAGGGCTGATAAAAAGGAGTTGCATTTTTGCTCGGGGGGAGAGACCTTTTTTTAGACGTCGTTCGCGGGTGTCGTTGGCAACACTAGTTTCGCTTTGGGAAACCACTTACTTTAATCCGGGCGAGTACTGCTACTGCTGCTACTAAGACTGAGCGTCTTATCTTTTGTTGCGGACGAGAAGAAAGAAGATGATGATCCGGACTAGAAAAAGAAGAATATACTAGAATTGTGTGTGTTCTTTCAACTCTAAATAATTTACGTGACTGGAATAAGTGTTAATGTACAAACTATGTCTTGAAAATATGTAGATAAATAGATAAATAAAAGAAATAGATAAATGCAATAAATACAATAAATCAACATGTTACTTAATTTTTTGTCTTTTACCCCTTGGCAGTGCAACTTAGTCGAAACAAAATAAGAAAAACAGCGACTGCCAACATTCAGCTTTCGATACCCTAATCGATATGAATTATTCTTTTTTTTACAATATCAGATGTGTCTCTGCCATGGTTCAATCGTTTAGTTGGTTCAACTAGTTCGACTGGTCCCTTTTCTCGGTGAATAATTTCCAACTTGTCATAAAAACGCATAGTTATTTGTGAACTGAATTCGATCAGCAGCCAATCAGACGGACGTTGATCAATGATAATCGAAAAGATAAACAAAAGATCAGTTCGATTTCTGACGAGAATCGATAGAATCATGAAGAAGAAAACACATGTTTGCTGAATTCAATGAAAATTCTTTAATAACACCTCGATATATTCGTCATGCTGAGTCAGATTTAGCTCATTGTGATCATTTAACACTAATACTCTTGGAGAGGGTGGGTGAGTGATCTAATGAATACCGTCGCGGGTTTCGATTAGTCTATGCCGATTTAAAATTCTACAGCATGTGTTTGCTCATATAACAATATTTAATGTGATAATAAGTAGGTTACGCAGGATTGGGTAAAAGAATGGAATGAATGATATGAGAATTTGTCGCATTTTGTATTCAACGCTGTCTTTTTTAAACAGGTTTTCGGATGAGAAATTCGGTAGGTAAATTATTAAAATATGAAAACTACGTTTTTATATGAGAAAGGAAAGTGTAAAATAACAAGATTGGGAGAAATACGGATGCGATTCAGAAAACAGAAACGAAACTGCTTCATTTCGACAATCGAGGATGCCCGATACTATCCACTAGTCTCCGTTAAAAAAACTACAGAAAGGAAATGAATGTGAAAGTAAATCGTTAAAGTTAAACAACGTAAAATCTTTTCGTTTAGATCTTTTTTTTGTTCTTATCTGCTGGTGAAAAGCTAATCGAACTGACCAAACGATGATCGATTAACAAGTTAATAATACAGATTCATATTATTTTTAATACGTGACATATTGACGTATTACAAGCGAATTTTCTCAACAAACATAATAGCTACATGGCACACATAAAAAGCCACGTTACAGATGAAAATTTGACTCGATATTATGATACGATGCATTAAATGCACGTTAGGTGACAGACTATGTGAAAACACTGAGACAGAAATGAGATGCATAGATATATTTTATACCCTTAACGAAGACAGTAGATCACTAAGTTGCACAAATCGACACCCTAAAACTGATTGATGAGCCGATAATTACCTCATAAAACAGAGATAAGTAAACACTTGTGTTCAATTCATCGTACCATTTTTTGAAGATGGCGTCAGTGTAAAAATAATTCCGACCCGATCAAAATATTTCATTAAAAGAATTAAATACAATTTCATTTTATTTTTCCTGACAATAGCTACAACGATTGACTTAAAGAACTGGCAACCTAGAATCAAATATTGATTTTGTAGAGAGAAAGCCATTGATGACAAAAATCGACAAAAATAGATTTTATTTCATATATATATATATATATATATATATATATATATATATATATATATATATATATATATATATATATATTTATATATATATATATATATGTATGTGTGTGTTGTATTATACTATATTTACCAAAAGCTCACTTGAAGTTCTTATCGTGCTTACATTATCTTAGTCACCTGAAAAATGTACTTCATTTATGATGTAAATGTAAGATGTGGGTATAAGTAGCATACAGTGACTAATGTTAGATTTTGTCTATTTAAAAAAAATCTTACTTACATTACAGAATCACTAATGTAAATAATCAAACAAGATAGCAAAGTGTTACGCATTGAGTCACATTCGTCGTTTAACTAAATGTATATATATATATATATATATATATATATATATATATATATATATATATATATATATAAGGAAATGGTAGTTTGCTTGAAGCATTGCCGGTAAACAAGTATGAAGGTAACAATTCCGAGGCAGGATCAATGCAATGGTGAGAACCGGACACTTGAATATGTGATATTTGTGAATATAAGGTTATTGGTGTAAACCGTACGCCAAGTTGCTTTGCAAGCCAAGATCCTGCTACGAATCTGTCTATATAACGAACATTCCACGCCAATTCAATGTAATCTACACCGACCTGGCACTTGACGTCGATAACAATTTCAGATTTCGAATAAACAATAGAGTAACAGCGAAACCCCTAACCTATATAAGTATACATATTAGACAGGATTTTATTATAAAATAGTAGTTTAGCTTTTCTTTTTCGAATTATCACCTTTTGAGAACTGAGCGACGAAGGATAAACACTAAGCAAAAAGTGCCTCACAGTACTAGAATGAACACCCACCATATCCACCTGATAAATGTCCGTATACGTTTTTTCCTCTCTCCAAAGCTCGATGAGATTATGAATGGAAAATCGATTTTAAAGTGTGAAGGCCACAATGAAGTCTGTAATGACGGAACTGGGAAGCATTCTAAAGAATCTATTCAGCGGTGAAGAGAAGTGCAACATAAGCGAATGCGGTAGACTCGAATAGGCTTACTCTCAAAGCAAACCAATGTACAGGGTTAGCATCTCCCTAAATGACACCCGTGGAATTGTAATTTATATTCTCATTTTTTTCTGAAATACTACAATTGTTGATATAAAGAAATCAGTCTGACTTGTCTACCAATGTTCAATCACAAATATCCAATCGGTTGTACTTTATCGCCATTAAATTATATGTAGGGACAATTTTGTGATAGTTTTATGAGTAGGTAGTGTTATCCTAGATAGGCTTCACATTAAGCCTACTTGAACTCCCCTTTTATATATGGAGTTATTTTAATGATGATGTTTATTAAAACAATCCCTAAGAAATTCTGAAAATTTAGATTATCACAGCCAAAATGATTACAGTACCGAGAGAGGTCATGTCAGATTTATTGAACATTGTTGTATTCAGTTGTTATTATTATTCAACGGCGAAAAAAAAGAGACCGTAGATGTTATATTATGACGGCCCCTATATTCTGTGTACGCGTAAAATTAGTTAGTATGAATTGTGGACTGGGTAAGAAAATTAGAATTCAGTGCAAACTAAGTACACAACTTCGGTTAGTTGATGAATTGGGACGCATGTATGGACGTACGAAAGATCGCTTAAATTGCGCGATTTGTGACGGTGTCACCGCGTACAAGCTTGGTGCAGGGTTGTTTTCTTACGGTCACAATGACAGGGTGACGAGAGATGAGGTCATAGGTTAAACACAGAGGCAATCTGAGTGAAGTTATGGGATTCCTTGAAAGGTCAGGGGTCTGACGTCACAGATCCTTTGTGTGAAAAGTTAGTTTTTGAGTCAAGTTCCGACTTTGGAAGCGAGAGAATCAACACGCTCAGCCATGTAGCTGTATGTGAAAGAGTTAGTTTTCAACGACAGTTCACGATGGAAGCCCGCAATATAGAGACGTATAAGCTTGTATCTGCAATGCGAGGTCTCTGTGAATCGCGAGAGATGGGCTAAAAACTTAGAAGACTGTAACTGACTGCATGCGACGTCACCCACACGGGATGGATAAAAAGAAGATGTGAATGAATGAACCGACAATGGAACCCTCTCCAACCGAAGTGTGAAAATAAAAGATAGAATCTCTCTCAGAAAAAAAATAGGCTTCGAATGTATTTGTATTCTGCTTGAAAATAGAATCTGCTCCCAAAACAGGTACACCACTGCGGCCACAGCCAAGGAGACACCACGAAATCGACGGTGTCAATCTGCGATCACGGCGAGACGATAGACGAACATGTAAGGTAAACTTTTCTCAGTGCAGTCTTTTTAATATTTTCACGAACTTAAAGTAACTTTGTTTAGCAGATATTTAAAAGCAGAAGAAGTTAACGAGAATTAGTGTGTAAAGGTGTTGACAGTTTAAAGGCTAAAAATCGCCATTCGTTTCTTCATGTATTTTAACATGTATAAACGTGGCGGTTAAAAACATGTGTTTAAAATGTGTGTTTAACAATTACTATGAAAGCGTTTTAAAAAAGTTATTAAAGAAAAAGATTGTAACCGCTATTAATCATCTCGTAAGGTTTCGTGTGTTTCGGTCACGAGAGGATGTAATTCGAATTGGTTGAGTGGATTCAGAGAACTGCCTCAGTCGAGCAGGATTAGTCCAACGTAACAATAGATCCCCTCTGTGGTTTCCATGACTTTTAATTTACATGGTTATGCAACACAGACACACATGCCTAAGACTTGTTGGGTATGACATGCATAGAGTGAAGTTTATTTGTACAAAATACAGTTGGATTGCAGAAACATTCTGTATTTAATTAACGATTTTATGAAGTGAATTTTTGGGATCATCCTGAAGTCCGTTTTACGTGAGACTTGTTACTTTTGTATAATTTTGTATTTTTGTTTCAGTTGTCATTTTATTTCATTTGTGATTATCTTTGATCTCACTGGCTTTTACGGTATCCATTACGCCAATCACTTACTTTCACATATGATATAATTAGGCTGCGTGATCGGTCTGTAACCGAGATATTGGCTAATTATGGAATCGACTACGACGAATGCGCAATACATCGGTACTTTTTCGTGATCATTTACAGAGCAAATCCTCAAGTATTCTATTTCATCATTTAAATTAGTTGATACGCAGCAAAACAAACAGAGCCCGACTTCGTCTTCTGCAACAAACAAACGTTCCTTACGTCCTCTGTTTGCTTAACATCAATCGAAATTTCTATGAAAATAATTTTATTCTAAGAAATTCCCATGTGGTCAACACGTCGCCATAACATTGATTAAATGATGGCTATAACATGACCAACTTAATCTATACTGTTTACATACTTAAATAGTCCCTGGGATTTCTTACACGAGTCGATACTAATGATTGCTCACTGGTTAAAACAGGGGTTGTTTACTGGAGTGAGTGAAAACAATTATTTTAATATTGCCACAGACCCCGTTTTGTTTACGCAATGTAGTATATCGTTTCGTGCTTGCAACAGCCGTTTACCCTGGTGTTCTTGCTGATAATGGCTGTTGGTTTTCTCTGGAATTATAGTGACAATAAATTAGCTATGTCAGGATTCCAGTAATTGATCGTCATTTGTAATTGATGTTTATATGATGTTCTTTCTTCTGTTTGTTTAATCCTCTTAGACGATTATGTGTGGTAATAACCAGTTGTGGCGATATCGCTTGTTTGTGGGATAGTTGTGAAGGTTTATATTACTTTTATGTAATTACTAGAGCGTCTACCACAAGATATTCTAAGTAATTGCTCACTAGTCATCTAGGAAGTTTGATTGATTACAAGTCACTCCAGATACTCAACATTACAAATCATGTTGCCTTATCACGACTGCTTTTTATCATTGATTTCATGCTATCAATAATAATAGATATACAGTAAAAAAAATCAGCCTCCTCAAGTTTAGAGTACTCTTTGCAGTGGAAGTATGGTCAGTGCTCTATCTTCTTAATCTTTTTGTTTAGTTCCAGCCGAGGCTTGGTTCAACAATATATGATTGTGTGTGTACTTGGAGGGAGTTATAGGATTTCTAGCAGTATCAGTTCCATTGGGCTCGTTTAATATTATTTTTGTTTAAGTTTTGACTAGATATTTATTTCTACTTATGGTTGGTTAGGGGTAATTTTGTATGTGGGTTCATTTTTTATGTGGGTTCATTTATTATGTAGGTTAATTTTTATGTGGGTTCATTTTTTATGTGGGTTCATTTTTTATGTGGGTTCATTTTTTGTGTTGGTCATTTTTTATGTGGGTTTATTTTTATGTGAGTTCATTTTTTGTGTGGGTCATTTTTTATGCGGGTTAATTTGTTATGTGGGTTCATTTTTTATGTGGATTAATTTTTTATGTGAGTTCATTTTTTGTGTGGGTCATTTTTTATGCGGGTTAATTTGTTATGTGGGTTCATTTTTTGTGTGGGTTCATTTTTATGTGAGTTCATTTTTTGTGTAGGTTATTTTTTATGTGTAGGTAATTTTTTATGTGGGTAAATTTTTTATGTGGGTAATTTTTTTATGTGGGTTAATTTTTTATGTGGGTAATTTTTTTATGTGGGTTAATTTTTTGGGTCGGTTCATTTTTTATGTGAGCTCATTTCTTCATTGGATGATTATTAATTATTAATTCACTACAAGTCTTTTCACAAGTCTGTATCAGTGATTGCAGACTAGGGAGTCACTACTTGTTTAATACCGGTGATTGCTCACTGACAATAAACCAGTAGTGACCCCCTAATGTCTGAGTGACAACAAGTCTACCCAGATTTCCAGGACTCTCCACCTATAATGGATAACCGTTGCAAATCATTTTGCGTTATCGCAACAGTCGCTTTCCATTACTTCACTCTTGAATTCAAGTGGCAAAATGCGACTTCGAAGTCCATGTACTATCTGCACACTTTCAGTGAAGGTCTGGTTAGTGCTTTACCTCCTCTGCTTTTCAATGTTCAGTGACATGTCATAATCACTTAGTGCGGTACCTGCCGAGGCTGGTGCCACTATGTATGCGTGTGTGTGTGTATGTGTGTGTGTGTGTGTGTTTTGGGGGGTTTATTTATGGTATTTAGGAGAGTTTTAGTTCTTTTAAGCTCGGGTGATGTTCTTTCAGCGTGTTTTTGTTTTATTTCCATTTCAACTTACCTGCAACTGCTTAGCGTCTGTTGGTAATTTTAGTTGGTTTACTGATTCTATAATTTCCTTTAGAATTTCGACTGCTGTGCGTTGTATATTATTCCCTTTTAATCTAATTCACCCTAGTTTATTTTTGTCAGTTTTTGGGGTGGTCTCTCTGTGTATTTTCTTTGTTTTCTGTGCCCTTGAGTGTCACTCTGTGGGCTGCTGTGACGACGAAATATATGATTTGGAAGGTTTACTCTTTCTTGTTGACTGTTATTAAAGTCTGGTTTCCTTGTTTGTAATGGTTTTCTTAGTTGTATCTCCATTTTCCAGGAAATTTTCCGCTGTTCATTTTCCACTGCTGTTACCGACTTGTGTCTATACTACTTATCTGCATGTTTAACATGCATATGTTTGCATCGTTCTCACTCGACTGCCTTTCCAAACCAGTCGTGTCATGTTTCTATTATTTTTTACTAGTTTTCTGCATTCACTAATAGATTTAAAAAGTCAGTCAGAGAAAGTCCGTGAGAAGTAGTTTGTAAGATTATATATATATATATATATATATATATATATATATATATATATATAATGCACAATTCTAATGCATATATAAACTTCGAAATACATTTATTTATATAAATGTTTGGTGGTACACAATTTTACTAACGCAGACGTTTGTTACATTTTTAGAGGGGGGATAACATTGAAGTGTTTAAAAACGATATTTAAGTGTGGGCGAATACTTGATTAAGGAAATTATAACTGTTCTCTCGTTTTTAACATTTTTATATATTTATTTCTAAAAATGTAAAAAACGTATTTATTTCTTGCCTTTATATATGATGGACTCTCCCGTCGATTTCGACGTATGAGTGCCCCGCCAGGGTCTGCCCTCGCGTGCATTGGTAATTGAAAGGGGTGCGCAATCCACAGTAACCGCTCTCCTGAGTCAGCATTGCTTGATTCCAATGGCAAGTAGTAATACAAGACGACTGGAAACAATGCAGAGATAAGCAGAGAGCATATACAGTACCTGGTATTCCCAAATGGTCATCCATTTAGTACTGGCCAGGCTCGACGCCGCTTAAATTCGTGTGCTTTATATATATATATATATATATATATATATATATATATATATATATATATATGTATAGATGTACATATATATATATATATATGTATGTATATATATGTATATATATATATATATATATATATATATATATATATATATATGTACAGATATATATATATATGAGTAAAATAGTCAAAAAAATATTAAAACATCTCAATAAAAAAGTAAACACCATTTTTCAATCTTTTTTTTAAAAGCCAAGATAAAAAGAAATTAAATGTTTTTTTTAGTAAAAATATTCGCATCTTTTTTAAAGTCTAAAATCTAAATTTTGGATTTTAGATTTTAACTTATTTTGATTTTTAACGGTCCTTAATCACGTGCCTCCCTAAATTCTGAAATCTTAAATTCATTTTCTTCTTTTTTTTCTCTCCATTTCATTCTCTCCAAATATGATCTGAGGTTAAGATCGGATTCTAACTCTACCTGATGACATCTCAGTTTATAATAACTGTTGATCGATAACATCGACATGCCAGTGTCGCAGATTTTGTACATGTCGGTGTAAGTAAAAATAATCACACATAAAGCTCTATTTGATATTGAGCACTTTTTATAAACCCGGTTAAAATTCTTTGGATGACTACCCTGTGGACGTTTTACCTGGATTATTATCGTTATTATTATTATTATTATTATTATTATTATTATTATTATTATTATTATTATATATATATATATATATATATATATATATATATATAATAATATTAATTATTTATTACCTACATACATCGATGTTTCATGCTAACGCAATCTTCAGTGCAGGAAGTTAATTTCCGACGGTCGGCGGACTCAAACTCCGATCACAAATCGCCACTGATTCGTAGTCAAGAGCGGTCCCCCGTTGGCCACCGCAAATTAACTAATAATTAAGGAGAAATTTAACTTTGTAAATACTGAGTGGGCGGGTATTTTACAACGGGCAGCGAAAGTGTTCTACAAACTGTATTGGTTCTCGCAATGACCCTATTAGCACTGCTTGTTATGAAACACACTCAGAATGCCTGTGAAGGGGGATTTTAATAATATTTATAAATACATATAAATTATTTATTACCTACAGACATCGATGTTTCATGCTAACGCAATCTTAAGTGCAGGAAGTTAATTTCCGACGATATATATATATATATATATATCGATACAGAGAAGAGAAAATAAGCAAGAGAGAAATACTGTAAACGAAAAAGTGAGAGAGATAAAGTGAAAGGGTAAGACACGTTTTGATTACTTTGTTTTCGAAACGCTTTTTATTTCTACATTACTAAACGTGTGTTATGTCTCAGAAAGTTTGGCATTACACTGGACTTTATCTTCATAGATTCGCCCACAGATGCCAACATGTCACCCTAAAACCTTCAACTTTCCAAACTGTCTGATAACATTTACTCTCTTACGTTTGTTGCTGAAGACTCGAAATGTATTCAGCCTGTATTTTAAATTAAGCCCCGAAGTATTCACCCGAGAGATGTCGCGTCGTTTTCGCACAAACGACAGATCCGACTAAGCCTACAGACATTTTTAGCACAAGATACTTACTTTGATAGATCCTTACTTTGATAGAGATTTGCTATTTGGCTGCCGTAATGCCCTGTTGGGTCACTGAATCTTACTCACTGCTATCCGAATATATACCTTTTATTCTGTAACATTATTTAACCGATGCACTTTAGTTCATTAATTAAAACAAGTGAATATGATTTGATTTTAAGTAAAAATATATATAATTCTACATTTTTCTTTCATAGTAAGCCATGTTTTTTATGTTATCAGCAAAGGAGAGAGAAACGTAGAACAATCAGTTTTCTGGAACCCCTTCACAGTGCACCTGTCTCTCCCAATGTTGGTGTGTTATACCTTCTTTGTTATACAATATATCTTTTTTTCTCATTTGTTCTGTCATTAATTTTAAGGTTTTATGGCCCCTATTATATATTTTTTTATTTTATATAATATATCTTGCTTGTACATTTTGTCTGTCATTACTTTTAAGGTTGTATGACCCCTATTATGTTCTTGTGTTAATTCCTGGTGGTTTCACATAACATCCACCGTTCAATTCATCTGAATCATATGTTTGCTGAAAATTAGATAATGGGTTTCTAAGAATAAGGTTACACATTAAAGGTATCAAGCAATAGTTTGTTGTGCAAAGACAATTACATTTTCCATTTGAGGTTAACTTAGAAGTTAGGTTTACGTGCACTGGTACTTGCTTCATGGTTGTGTGTAGGTAGCAGAAAAGCAAGAGACTTCTTGACTCTTTGGTATCTAGAGTAAAAGATAGCAGACGCTTGCTTACCAGCCTCTCCACCCCAGTGGGGATGCTACGGGAAATTACAGTTAAATTTGGTGTAGATTACTGTTAAGATAACTTTGAAAAGTAAACTAAATCTAAGAGCAAATAATAGTGTTATTTGATGTTTATTTATTATTTCAGTAACAGGCAGAAAATAGAAGAAGGCATGAACACCTTCTCTACAATAGTTACGTTAATAACTACTGAGAAACAATTACAACGTGTCAACGACAGAGAGAGAGAGAGAGAGATACAGGGAGACAGACATATGTTTCAGTCATCAATATAACACCGACAAGTTGTATTTATAATGCAGATCACAAAAAATCAATGCAATTTCACAAGACACTTATTACCACTAGTAATGACTTCCCATCAGCAAAACCATCCGAGAAAAGGCCACGCATAAAATCGTTAAGAGCTTTGGTTAGAATAAACATACCTCTATGAATGATTACTGTTCAATGACCTGCGGCGGCAAATATACACTTCTGTGTTACAAACACATTTTGATACGAAGCGTAAAATTAGTAATAACTCTGACACAATCCTCCCTTGAAGCATCTCGTTGAAACAACTGGGCATCTCATATAACACTTTGTCTGCACACAGCTGCTAAAACCTCTTAATAACACTAGGTAACGATAAAACAAATACTTTTGGACATTCATGACTGAAACTTGCTTGACATGTTAGATATAGAGTGAATTGT
This sequence comes from Sepiola atlantica, assembly GCA_963556195.1. Taxonomy (NCBI): domain Eukaryota; kingdom Metazoa; phylum Mollusca; class Cephalopoda; order Sepiida; family Sepiolidae; genus Sepiola; species Sepiola atlantica. The sequence goes on from OY744555.1 coordinate 39,752,548, forward strand.
GTATGTAACAAATATAGTTGAATTACAAAAAGCTTTATGATTTTTTAAATTCTTTCCTAGCAAGCATTTTTCTTTAGTTTACCGGTCTTGAGTTGCAGAGTAACATCTTGAGCAGTCATCTAAAAATGAACACTAAGATAGATCCGAGAGAAGTCATATGATTTTTTAGTATGAATGTGTATGATTGACTGAAATTGATGGGAGGCGTTGAATACAATACGAGAGAATCGATCATCGTCCTTGAAGTGTGTATAAGTGAATGACATTTTTTATGTTCGGACAATAGGTAGGCATGCGGGGATAGAAACTCCATTAAGCTCCATCACTGACATAAAGGTCTAACAATCTGGAAAGAGTATTTTGTAAGAATAGATGAAGGGTTAACGATGAGATAGTATGTTATTTCGGAATTGGGAGATGACGTTGGTTAAGTGGATATCGACACGGACTGAAGACCTGGGTGTTCCAAGTTTGAATCCAGTCGTTCCACAGTACCACTTTAGCTTAGGGATGTTGGGAACCTTCTTGTGGTCCTTCTCGTAAGTACCCGATGTTTTTCAAGAAAGACTTCCAACTAGAAAAACATCGGGGAAACTAATGCTAACACGAGAATCATCTGATTCACACGAAAGAAGAATAAGATCTCGGAATTAGTCATGGTTTTAAATACAAAACCATCCACAATAAACTGGGTTTCCGTAATGGGTGTCTGAAGCAGTGTGTTATTGTTACGGCCTGAGAATTAGTTCGAACCCAACTCATTTGAGGCCCTCGTCACGCCGACATAGATATTGTTATTTTGATGAGCGGTGGCGGTGATATTGATCTTTTTTCGTTTTAATGTTTCTTTTTGATGTAGCCATTTTTCTCACTGTAGATGTCATAATGGAAACAATTTAAAAAAAACAAAAGCTCTATCAATGGTTATAAAAGCATATTATTTTCTTGTATATTTATTGTTTTTACAAAAAATTTACGCAGATGCTGATACAATATCAATATCTATTGGTGATAGAGAGGCGCGAAAATACATCCGTTTATTTCCAGTTGTGACACAAAAGAGAAAGCTTTTACTGCAGTCTTCGTCACGTCGATTATTCTCATGACCGTTCTGCGTGTAAACGTTAGCTCAAACTCTAACCAAACCTCTAATAGAAAATTCATCTCTTCTAACTTAGTCTAGAATGAAAAATTACGTTTCTAACATTTCACACACGCAAGTCCATACATTTCCACAGTGTTACCGGATCGCCGTTACCCGACAAGGTACTGTATTATAAATATCCCCTACAATGTTGGGAAAAGAAAAACTGATATTAATAATGTTAAATCTTATGACAGTTGACCCTAGTCACACTACCCGCTCTAGTGTGTCAGATTTAAGATGTATGTTACTTTAAACTATGTACTCTTTAATCCTATGTAATTCACAATCTACCATTTCATATATTAATATCGGCTTTTATAATTTTATGTTTGACAATGAACTAAAATAAATTATAAAGTGAACAAAACAACAGTTGCTTTCAACTTTTTTAATAATTGCTTTCCACTTTTTGAACAATTGCTTTCAACTTTTTGAACAATTGCTTTCAACTTTTTTAATAATTGCTTTCAACTGTTTTAATAATTGCTTTCCACTTTTTTAACAATTGCTTTCAACTTTTTTAATAATTGCTTTCAACTTTTTTAATAATTGCTTTCTATTTTTTTAACAATTGCTTTCCACTTTTTTTAACAATTGCTTTCAACTTTTTTAATAATTGCTTTCAACTTTTTTAATAATTGCTTTCTATTTTTTTAACAATTGCTTTCTACTTTTTGAACAATTGCTTTCCACTTTTTTAACACTTGCTTTCTACTTTTTTAACACTTGCTTTCCACTTTTTGAACAATTGCTTTCTATTTTTTTAACAATTGCTTTCCACTTTTTTAACACTTGCTTTCCACTTTTTGAACAATTGCTTTCTATTTTTTTAACAATTGCTTTCCACTTTTTTAACACTTGCTTTCCACTTTTTGAACAATTGCTTTCTATTTTTTTAACAATTGCTTTCCACGTTTTAACAATTGCTTTCCACTTTTTGAACAATTGCTTTCTATTTTTTTAACAATTGCTTTCCACTTTTTTAACAATTGCTTTCTACTTTTTGAACAATTGCTTTCCACTTTTTTAACACTTGCTTTCTACTTTTTTAACACTTGCTTTCCACTTTTTGAACAATTGCTTTCTATTTTTTTAACAATTGCTTTCCACTTTTTTAACACTTGCTTTCCACTTTTTGAACAATTGCTTTCTATTTTTTTAACAATTGCTTTCCACTTTTTTAACACTTGCTTTCCACTTTTTGAACAATTGCTTTCTATTTTTTTAACAATTGCTTTCCACTTTTTTAACACTTGCTTTCCACTTTTTGAACAATTGCTTTCTATTTTTTTAACAATTGCTTTCCACTTTTTTAACACTTGCTTTCCACTTTTTGAACAATTGCTTTCTATTTTTTTAACAATTGCTTTCCACTTTTTTAACACTTGCTTTCCACTTTTTTAACACTTGCTTTTCACGTTTTTAATAATTGCTTTCCACTTTTATAATAATTGCTTTCCACGTTTTAACAACTGCTTTCAACTTTTTACTGGAAATTTTTGTTTTTTTCGTCGTGCGCATTTCTAATTAATTGGCAGCATTTTGATCAACATGTTTTGTAACAATGCAATGGAAACTATTGCTTCATAAATCATTTAAATTGTTAGCAGCGTGTATCAGTTAGTTGTGAATCACTCTGCAAGTATTAATGAATAAATAAGTGCTAAACTAGAGAAGCTTACGGATGAATTCATTTCAATTCATCATTTGTCATCAACGATGAGGTAACTGCATTATGTTTTAGTTTAAATGGTTTGCACTCTTTGTTGGCTGCTTATGTAACATCATTAAAAAGAAATAGTGAATTTTAAGAGCCGTCATGAATATGCAACTACAACCCGTGTTGCCACATAATAAATGTTGCGAATCATTTGTCATTGCAGGTTACTCATGCTAATGAACACTATCTTGTAGATATCTGCGACCCTTACCCGACCGCTACAACGATGAAGCCAACTATTTTTGTGGGGGGAAAAACAGCATGATATGAGATATGGATTAATCACTTAGAATCAGAAATAGCATAACTCCTCTCTTGTCATACTTGGCGCAAAATATCGGTTGTATGATAATATCTGTTCGTATTACGATGAAACGTCCGTTAAATTGCAACAAACGTACTACCTTAGATCACATGAGTTTTCAAGTCACTTTAACTAAGAAACAAAATTACACACACACACATATATATATATATATATATATATATATATATATATATATACATATATATATATATATAGTTATATATATAGTATGATCTTCAATGTAAGTTATTTTGATGACGTGTGCATGGTGGTTAAAGCATAAATAATGTATTTGTGTTACAACGATGAAGCCAACAATTTTGTGGGGGAAAAACAGCATGATATGAGATATGGATTAATCACTTAGAATCAGAAATAGCATAACTGCTCTCTTGTCGTACTTGGCGCAAAAAATCGGTTGTATGATCATATCTGTTCGTATTACGATGAAACGCCCGTTAAATTGCAACAAACGTACAACCTTAGATCACATGAGTTTTCAAGTCACTTTATCTAACAAACAAAATTACACACACACATATATATATATAGTATGATCTTCAATGTAAGTTATTTTGATGACGTGTGCATGGTGGTTAAAGCATAAATAATGTATTTGTTTTTTTTATTTATTATTTTATTAAAGAAAATTACAAACAAAAAATAAAAATAATTACCACATCCTGATGATCTTTTACGGTGGCAAACATATCCACAAACTCATAACAAACCTTTTCAAAGATTACAAGTTTACGGACAAACTCCACTAGGAAACCCATTTTTAATTGACATTTCGTCAATGCAAACAGGCAACCATCTTATTGGGCAGCCATACTCATATTCTGAAATAAATACACCCACAACAGCCTAAAACACGGTAACTATTAATTCAATAAACAATCGTGTCGTGTATGCACACATATAAACACACGATCTCATTTCAACCTACAAAAGTCTAACCTCTCTACTTCACATGAGACATTCCAAACATTATATACAAGATATACTGTACTACTTCTGATAACTTTACTTTTGAATCCAAAACGAAATTCCGACTCCGGCTTAATCTACACAGAAATGATATTCGGAAAAATGCTCTTTACGCATCACTTGTAGACGACGAGAATCTACAAGTGCACACATTGTGGATAACAACAAATGCCTCTAAATTGATTTTGAATTCCGATGAAATAAAATAAAAAAGAAATAAACCGGCTTATAAAATTAAACGCACACATCATAGAGCTGAACTGTGGCCTTTAAAAAGAGAAGACCATTTCGTCGAGTCTCGTTTTTATGTTCACGTCACAGTGATTGGTACTAAGAAGATAAACAACACAATTCGAAGAGACGTGTTACACACTACATGTAGATATATAACACTGGTGATTTCTCTCTTAAATTTTTTATTTATTTAGTAATTGTTTGGTATTTAAAAGAGGACACTGAATGGTGTATTCATGTCGTTTTCAAAGTAGAACTCAGATAGTTATTTGAAGATAAAAATATACAAAAACTCGTTTAGACTAAATTCAAGACGGATGACAACTTTGTCATGATAGGAAAACATTAAATAACAAACAAATACTTGCTTGTTTTACTTAGTTTTAAATATTCTTTGCACAATAACAAGTATGTATAAGAAAACTTTTTGTTTGTCCTGATACAAAATTCTAATTATAGATTAAAATTTCATGTTCACTTGGCGACACTATTTTCTGTAAAAATTGTTAGCAATAAAATATTATCGATTAGAAATTCCGTTTACACTTGTTTCTTTTTGTATGAAAAAATGTTCAAAGCTTATTTTTGTGCAAAAATGTTTTTTGTGCTTCATACAATTCTAAAACACTTCAAATATGTGTGGTAATAAAAAAAGACAACGATTAAAATATCCAATAAAAGTTTAATTTTGAAAACTTTAAAAATAATTTTATTTCAGGACGATAAATACAATTTTAAAAAAGAAATGTTTATATATTTACATATTTATTGACAAATAGTTTGTCTTTCTTTATTTCTTATTTATTTATTGATGATTTTGATATTTTAATTTTTTTTCGTTTATCCTTAATTTGTCTGTTTATTTGATTACTGTATTTTTGTTCTAAATTTATAATGTAATTTCCGAGATCCGTATTGAGCTACGACCTTCGTTAAGAAGTCTGCTCGATCGAAAATTACGTCATATATTTTGACTTAAATCCCAAGCTGTCGATAACGAATGATAGGTTTTTAAAAAGTATTCGAAAACGTTTATAATTTCAATAAAATATGAACGAAAGTAACACGATTTGATTTATATTAACACCTGAAATTATTAAATATTAATTTTAAAAAAAAATTCATTTAAACAATGTGAAGTTGTGTGATGTCGCTGCATTAAATTAAATGAACATTATGTTGTTTTAATGAATTTCATTATTTTGATTGTGACGAATCTGAAACAATTTCAAGTCAAGCACAGCCGATTACACTTTTTTACGTTACAATATCAACCTATTTGCTTTGTAGAATATATTGTTGGTTACTTTATATGTAATTACGTGTGTATCTATTTACTTGCCTCTTCACGAGAGCAGAGTTAAACACAATGCCGATTTTTAATGTAGGGAAATCCTTTTTCTAAAAATGGGGGGGGGTACTGAATTGGGATGAACATTAAAATGTCTCAATATAGAAGTATTTTTTATTCACTGACTGAGGACAGAAAGGATAAAGTTTAGTATCAGAACAGATGGCACACTTAAAATTATTTACTTGTAAAGAAATTAAAATACTATTTAAATTCATAAGGTCAAGGTACTGTTATAATTTAGAAACGCTGCGAAGGAGAGAGGGGGGATATTGATAAGTACTTCAATAAGAGTAGAGTTGCCCCTACGACTAATGCAACTACTACAGCTAAGAAAAAGAATAGCTACTACTATTTATTACTAATAAATTAAATTCCGAAAACAAGATTTTCATAAAACAAGGTCGCTGATCAATTTGTTTGCGATGGTCAGCTGGATTTAATCCTTAATTCAGAATAACGAGATTGATGAAACCTAGGTACTCCCAACAAGTACTGTGATGCATAGTATTTAAATAAAGTAAATTATATTATTTATTGTAGAACTTATAATCGAGCACTTCATTTGTTTTTTAATTAACTTGTGATACATGGCATATATATATTTTATATATATTTCAAGAGAGAGGGAGAGGAATAATGAGACTGGAGAACTATTTGCGACCTGAATTTAAAATAGAAATAAATATCTAAAATACTATAAATTCTAATTGAAAACATAAAACAACAAAGGAAACAGACGACAAAGAACAGTGAGAAAAGCCGACTGATTTGCCGAAGGAAATTCTATTCATGCAAATTGTCAGACCGAACAATTCTGCAGAAATCTCTCAAAGAGTTTTAAGCAAGAAAATAAAGAAATTGTTTGAATGAGACAAAAAACTGTTGATAAAATTCACAACTAATAGATTTCTCTTTATTGTTTATATTAATTACAATTCGATGATTCTTTTGTATTTGATTTGCATTTTTTACGTCTTTTGAATTTTTCACATCTTTTCTTCACATCTTTTTTTATCGTTCACATCTTTTTTTCTTTACGTTTAATTGTGATTTTTTTCGATTTATCGGATATTTTTGGTTTCATTTCGGATTCATTTAGCGTAAACGATATATTATATACCATATACGTGATGTTGTTTTTGTCTTATTTGTGCAACTGAAAAAAATGACATTAACGAATATCAAACCAACAAGTTCACTTAAAATGTCTAGACCAAACGGGTCTACTTATGGTGATGGTTGACATAGCCATTATCCCTGTTTACGTTGGTAAATTACAACTATTCAGGATGATACATTAAATGACACTGAAAAGTTACACTTGTTATGGTTCGGTGGTTGAAGTAGTTGATCCTCGATTTATATCGAATATACTTTTTCTCAAACACCTACGAACAAAATGAAAACTTGAATAAAAACTATGTTTCATTGCTTACTTTATTGGCGTCCCTTACACACATTTTTCTATGTAAAGTAGGCGCCCTATTGAATTAGAAAGGGGATGTAGACACCCTTTATAACCATTGTTTCGTAATAGTATTATATTTTAAAAAATTATAACAATTTGTAGTTTTAAAATAAATAAAAATGTTTTTAATCTTAATTTTCGAGAAATAAAATTCTCCTTGTCAAAGCAGTGTTTTTCTCAAACACCTTCGAAAGAAATGAAAACTTACAAAAAAAAAGTATGTTTCATTGCTTACTTTATTGGCATCCCTTACACTCATGTTTCTAGGTAAAGTAGGCGCCCTATTGAATTAGAAAGAGTATGTAGACATGTTTATAAACTATTGTTTCGTAATAGTATTATTTTAAACCATAACAATGTGTAGTTTTAAAATAAATAAAATTAATTTTAATCTGAGCTTTCGATAAAAAAGATTATCCTCGTCAAAGCAGTGTTTTTCTTTTTTTTCTTCATCGTCCGATGGTAATGCACTTTTGGGTCAGAATATTACGTTATATGTGTAACTACGAAACAATGTTTTTAAAAATATGTGTGCATAGCCTTTCTACTTCAAATTGGCATAGCCTTGCTTACAGACATAACGTGATTTTTTTACCAAAAAGTCCATTACCATCGGACGATGAAGAAAAAAAAGAAAAACACTGCTTTGACGAGGAGAATTTTATTTCTGAAAAGGTCAGATCAAAATAAATGTTATTTATTTTTACACTACACATTGTTATGTTTTTTTTCAAATATAATACTATTACGAAACAATGGTTTAAAAATATGTCTACGTACCCTATATGTATACATGTATATATATATATATATATATATATATATATATATATATATATATATATAATCTATTAAACTGTCGCAGTGAGATAGAAAACAGCTACATTATGATTATATTTATATATTGAATTTTTTATTTATATATTGATTTTTTTATTTTATTTTAATATTTTTTCTATATAGAGATTTTTTATTTTTTATTGATTTTTTTATTTATATATATTTTATTATTTATATAGATTTTCTATTTATATTTGTTATCTATATATTGATTTATTTATATATTGATTTTTCATTTATATATTGATATTTTAATTATATATTGATTGATTTTTTATGTATATATTAATTTTTTATTTATGTACCTATATATTTATCTATATTTATATTTTTTATTTATATATTTACCTATATTTGTGTTTTTACTTTGAATTGAGAATTATTAATTGAAATGATCGAAATTCATGAAAACATATGTATATATTTTATATAATGATAAATAGTTACCTCCCCTTTTTTAGATAATTTTATTAATTAGAGTTGCGTACCTTAATTAATTATTTTCTACATATATATATATATGTGAAGATAATATATATAAATATAAAAGTAATATTTTATTATTATAAATTTAATTTTTTTATTTTCCCCGCCTTTCTTTCTTTCTTTCTTTCTCTCTTTTCTTTCTTGCTTTACTTCTAAATATAGAATCTTTTAACGGCTTTTTCTGACCTAAGCGTTTATCGTCGGCTCTCCATTTCAAAATTCTGTGTACATAGCGTTTCATAACAGTTAGATGTTTTTTGAAGAAATCCCATCATTTACTATTTCAGACTATACTGAAGACGACGGAATCGGGAATTCAACCCGTTTCTTGTCAGAAACCACTGGTCCATGTCTGATTAAAATCTGTATTTAAAAATAAAAATATTACGCTCTTAATTTAATTTAATTGAGCACTCTACTGGTATTTCCCTTGTATTCTTTATTGAGTATATCTTTATTGAGTATACCTTTATACTTTATACTTTATATATATATATATATATATATATATATATATATATATATATATATATATATATATATATATACTATACTATACTATACAATACATGTACGATATATATATATATATATATATATATATATATATATATATATATATATATATATATATATAATCGCCTGTACACTAACTTCATTCGAATTGTTAAAGGAACTGTTTAGACCGGTGATCTTAATATTTACCTAATTTATAAAACACGAGATTGTAAATAAATATTATAAATGAAAGTAAATATCTCAAGTAATAGTAACACTATTTCGCCACACACATTAGAGAAAATTACTTTTAATTCTAGATTAAAACATTTAAATGTAAATTGTATTCAATTAATAACATAATCTACAGCCTCGCCTAAATCTCGACGTTACAGGTTATTGGGGAGGGGGGGGGGCATGAATAATAATTAAAATCCTCAAACATTGAAATAAAGTTACCTGTAATGATTTTTAAGAAGGATCTAAAAAGTGTTTTTGTTATAGTTAGTCACGAATGTTTTATCTTCAACCCCAAAAACGTCAACGCAACAATGATTTTATTAATGTTTACGAAAGAAAAAGAAAAGTGTGTGATGAAAGAAAGAACAATATGTTCTTAGCGAAATACATGGCCACAGTTCGAATCATCAACATTTATATTAATGTCGAACGAAGAAAAAACACGATTTTTAATAAGAATGATAGAGAGAAAAAATAACGAAAGAGAGAAATAATACGTTTGTATTAGTTAGTGAAGAACGTAGTAGTAGTAGTAGTATTATTATTATTATTATTATTATTATTATTAGTATTAGTATTAGTATTAGTATTAGTATTAGTATTATTATTATTATTATTATTATTATTATTATTATTATTAGTATTAGTATTATTATTAGTATTATTATTATTATTATTATTATTATTATTATAATAATAATAATAATAATAATAATAATAATAATAATAATAATAATAATAATAATAATAATAATAATAATAATAATAATAATAATAATAACAACAACAACAACAACAACAACAACAACAACAACAACAACAACAACAACAACAACAACAACAACAACAACAACAACAACAACAACAACAACAACAACAACAACAACAACAACAACAACAACAACAACAACAACAACAACAACAACAACAACAACAATAATAATAATAATAATAATAATAATAATAATAATAATAATAATAATAATAATAATAATAATAATAATAATAATAATAATAATAATAATAATAATAATAGTTGTCTCAACTTTTGGATGTCTTTAGTTGGATTTTTCTTTTTGAACAACACGTCAATTCGCTTGACTTTAGATATGCAAGCTTTCGCCGTTCAAAACAGGCCAACATTTTGCAGAACTTGAAAAAAAGTGTCTCCTCAATCTGTTTATGTAATTTATGGTTGCTTTTCCTTATGGTTCCAAACGTTCCAATAACAACAGGAATCACCTTGACTTCTTGTCAAAAACTGAAGGCTTGTGGAAATCTTCCTGCTGACTGTTTTCCTCTAACCTATAGCATTAGTATTTTCAAGACTAAGGCCAATAGGTATTACAATGTCTTTGCGATAATCACATTTCGTTCTATTTTTGCTTCTCACATCAAGTGGCTTCATGCCTTGTCTTGAACGATTTCAAGTAAAAGAAAAATCCCAACAATTAATCTGCTGCAGAATATATTGAAATAGTAGATGGTATTCGTATAATAATTAACTAATATATATATTAATTGTAAACAAGTAAAAACTAATTTTCAAATGACAACAGCAAAGCACATCATATATCTTTTTTTACATTTTTCTGCAGTGAATTAATTTTATCATGTTACTAATCAGAGAAAATGTGGATGGAGAGAGTCGCAATAGATCACCGAACCAACTTCCTCTGAATATTACTAATATCGATAAAATATCGTGCTGGAATAAATAGTAAAAACATTTTATTTAAAGGACAACAATTAGTGACAACATACTTTAATTAGTGACAATTTAATTAATGACAACATAATTTTGTTGATCAAATGTTCTCGCTGATTCATAAGTATAAATTATCTTCTATATATCAGGACATTTTTCAAATCAGTTTTAAGTAGATTATAAAAATAATGCATCACACGCATCGAAACGCATCACTTAAGTCGTTTACTTACTTCGACCGTGCTTGCGGAAAATTGAAATAATTTTAAAAATATATTTCAAAGACGTCATTATTAGTACTACCTGTAAGCCTGAATGGATTATGATCCGATGAATTGGCTACTCTGGTGCCCCCTCGACGTAAATTCACTAGACTAACTCGACAATCAACTAAATCTCATTCATTAACTGTGGAGGTCCCCAGATTTCGGAGAGCCTTCTACTCAAATAGCTTCTGCCCTCGTATTGCTCGTCTCTGGAACTCCCTCCCTGCCCCATGCTTCCCCAACAGTACACACATGCAGAAATTTAAAACTAATGTAAACAGATACCTCGCTGCGCAGATCCCAATCTAGGTTTACCACCCCCTACCTTCTCCCCTTTTCTTTTTCTCAGTAGCCCCTTACGTCTACAGTGGCGGCCTGGCTTGTTTGGGGTGAACTATCTTAAAATTGTTTTTTTTTTAAAGCCTCTCTTAGCTTAGTAAACCAAACAGAAGGGTATTAAATTACACTCCGGCTAACAATTAAATCCTCCCATGAAACTCAAAAACACGCCTAGCGTAGCGCACCTATTATTTAACAAAGAAAAAATAATAGTCACACCGATTTCAGAAGTCGCAACCCAGCCAATGAGCGATCACCAACCAACATTCATAATAACGCTGAACGCTTTGATATTTTAATAACTTTGCCAGTTTTGATGAAATATACATATTAATTATGAAATATGCATTCCCCGAAGGTAATTGCATATGTTCGTCCCACCTCGTTTATACTAGTATAAAATAAACTTTCCATTTACAACGCGAAGTAAAAATCAAACTGTTTCCATTTTGCTGCAAGAAGACGTCTACACGGAATTCATGTACACGAAATGATTACAAGGAAGATTGGAGTGACCTAAATATTTTGTAATTAATTATAAGTATCTTTCATAGTTTTTTAATAAAATTACTTAATAACTTCGCTCCTCGCTGTTTGAATGATGCATTAAAATCAGTATTACTTATGATATCTATTTGATGTTGTATTTAAATAAACTAAAATTTAAAAAAAATAGCAATGACAATTCGCTGAAAAATAAAATAAAAATAGAATTTTGGAAAATAAAATTATTCTAAATTTTATTTATTTACTAAAAAAAAGATTCGTATTTCGACAGAATTTTAACCGAACTGTTTTTAATATTTATTTTGTGGAACACTCGCTTTTTGAATGATGCCTTATTACTTATAATATTAATTTAATTTTGTATTTATATGAACTAAAAATAAGTTTACTTCATTTAAATACAATAGCAATGAGAATTCGCGGAAAAATAAAATAAAAACAAGATTTTGGAATATAAATATAAAAATTATTCTACGTTTTATTTATTTACAAAAATCAAAATTCGTACTTTTACAGAATTTGAACCAAACCGTATTTTGGTTGTTGTTTTGGGGAAAACTATAATAACCCTAAACTAATTCTAATCTAAGTTTTAAATTTTGTTCGGCAAAAGTCTGTTTGGTTCGGTTCGGTTTAAATTCTGTAGAAGCAGTAATTCAAAGAGATATCCTTCTACACTGTGGCAATTTGCCTTTTTTACACTCTAATTTAAACATTTTGGGGGGTACATAGATTTTCCACAAATCAAAAGCGATATTTATTTATTTACATTAAAACTATCTGTTGTGACCTATTTGGGTTCGGTTGGCAGTTTACAGATTGATTTTTATTCTTTTACATTTATCCCGGGCAACACCGAACGACAGGTATCCGCTAGTGTATAATAGTATTTTTATAAAGCTCTAACTGAATGGAGTTCGAATCCTTTCGATGTGCCAAATATTGTGTCCTTGGTCCGCTCAGTATCAATTTAGGTAAGTTGATTATATATATATATATATATATATATATATATATATATATATATATATATATATATATATATATATATGTATATATATATATATATGAAGCAATCCAACAAAAGATATAAGCGTAAACTAATATCTTATAATTAGTGAAACATCCGGATAAAAACTGAAGCTCAATATACTGGATAGAACATTAATATTATAATATAAAATGAAGTAATAAAATAAGGTGTCAATCAAATTTTATTGGAATTCAAAGTTCAAGCAAAGTATTCTTAAGTCCTTAGCTCATGAGTTTTCAAAGATAATTCTTCTCTTCAGATGACCATTACCGCAGTTATACTACTACAGGTTATAAAATTACGCTTTGAAAATATATAAAATTATATACACAAATACATAAAAATACATAACATCAAACATATCAACCCAAATACATACTTTTTGTTGAATCCATACACTCCATCCAGGTCATACAAATTGAGAAACATAATCAGGAAAGACATTACTCCAAGTTATAAACAGCAGTCCATATACGTGAAATTGAAGGAACTGACAAAGGTATCCAGTGTCAGCTAGTCAAACACAGGTGGACACTGACGGGCAAGGGCGGGTAGATGCAGGAAGTGTCTACTGAAATGTAGACTCTTAAAAGTGCTGACTTATTTCCTGTTTTGAATTATGAATTGGCTATTTCTTCATAGGACGGGAACTGACTGGCTCTCGTGGGCAGTGCCCGTAAAATATGAGATCTAATAAATGCTGACTCATTTCCTGTTTTTAATCATGAGTTGGTGATTTATTTATAGGGCTGACAGTGGCAGACAGTGACGAGCAGTGGCGGACACTGGCAGGCACTGGCGAGCAGTGCCCACTAAAATGTAAAATCAAACAAATGCTGACTCATTTCCTGTCTTGAAGTATGAACTATTTGTTCATAGGGCTGATAATTGCGAACACTGGCGGGAACTGGCAGACAGTGACGAGCGCTGGCGGGCAGTCTCCAATAAAATCTCAAATCTTAAAAATGTTGACTCATTTCGTGTTTTTAATTATTAGTTGTCGATTTCTTTATAGGGTTGTGAATATCGGACACTGACGGACACTGGTGGGCACTGATGGACAGTTTTAACTAAAATGTAAATCTAAAAAATGCTGACTCATTTTCTGATTTGAATTATAAGTTGTCGATTTATTTATAGGGCTATAAGATAAAGGTGATATGATACCAACTGTTAAAGAAGAACCAATGAAGAGATGGTACAAGTGTGAATTAAATGACAGAAGTAAGAGAGCGTAAATACAGCAGAAAGCGGAAGATAAACTACACACTATAAAAAAGATTGATCTACCTGGGAAATTCAAATGTTGGTGTTTACAGTATGCATTGCCCCCCAGGTTAATGTGGCCTTTACAGGTGTATGAGATACTATTGGCCCTGTTTAAAGAATAGAAAAGCGATTCATCATGTATATAAGAAAATGGCTGGTATTGACAAATATGCTGAATAATAATGCAATATTTGGCAGAAAAATTCAACCACAACTGCCGGTCGCGTCTATTGTAGAATAATATAAGACTGCTAAAGTGCGTACAGTGGTGATGTTTCGCTTTTGCAGTGACGGTAAAATCAAAGATAATTCACCTGAAGTAAGAACTGGAACGAAATGGAGAGCAGAAACTGCAGTCGATCACGCAATAGCAAAGTTGGAAAATGCAGATGTTGTTGGACAGAGCAAGATGGTAGAAATTTATTTGGAAACTTTAAACTATTTTCCAGGAGAAATACAAGGAGAAAAGAGATGCTATAAAGAAAGAAATTAGGAAAGAAGTTCAAGAGAATCATATTTACATCTTGTTTAATGCGATAATCAAGAACAATGCTTACGATGGGTGGAGTGTGTTGTTGAGCGAAACATTGCATGTAAAGAAATAGGGGTCTGTGAACGGGCAAGGACATCGTTCTTGATCAGGTCAACATATAATGCAATGCTATCGCCTGCAAATCTTGTTCGCTGGGGGATGTGTGATAATGATAGATATCGATGCGGGGAAAAGAGAACGCTTAGGCATAAACTGTGAGCTAGCAACAGAAGGGTATACGTGGCGACAATATCAGTAACTTGCAATAATTGAAGAAAAACTCAAGCAAAAAATAAAGAAATTTTATAGTGGAAACTTACCCAAGATTACACAATTAAAGAAGATGGACTTTTAAAAAGCAGGTACAAAAAGTAATCTGAGTAGTCATCCAACGACTATAAAAATAGATGAAAGGTGGACTAGAAACTGGGATGTAAGTGAAGATCTGGAAAACATTTTCGTGTTCCCGTTAATATCATCTGGACAAGAACCAGATAGTGTCGTATGGTGTGAAGAAAAAAAAGAAGGAATGATACTGGAATTAACAGTACCATGGGAAGACACTTTGCTGTTGCAAAAGATAGGAAATACATCAGATATAAAGAGTTGGTACAGGAGTGTCACGATAAAGGATGAAAGATCGAATTCCATCAATTGACCATTGGGGCAAGAGAAAATGTAGAGCGAACGGTTGTAAACCTATTTCGACATCGCTTTTATTGTAAAAACTTAGAATTGAGAAAAAATTGATTAAAGATCTTTAGGAACAACAAAGAAAACAACTTATTGGATATGGCTGAAAAGGGATAATATGAACTGGAAGGAGAGGTGAATTTGGGACGGCGAAAGAAGTGAGATGAAAGGAATAGTGATGACGCTATATGCAGGGTAGTTTATGATATCACAATGCAAACAACATCAAGTGCTTGAGGATAGTATAAAGGTTTATATGGGTTGATGGTATTAATGGGCAGATTTTATTAGTGCTACATAACCACCCCCTGACAGAGGGGCCCGTCACTTCAGAAAAGCAGTCGAGGAATAGGGTCCGAAACTGCAAAGTGGTTTCTTTGATCATGGTGTAGTTCTGGATCCGGTAGTGGAGCTGTCACTTGTCATTCAAATCCTTAGTTCTTGGCAACGATACAACTAGAATAACATAATCAAAATGTATATATATATATATATATATATATATATATATATATATATAATTAACTTGTTACAAATATCCAGGGGGTATGAATCCGAAGGAAGTTGAAACCGGGTTTATGAGAGTGCTCAATGAAAATTCAGAGCAAAATATATTTTTTGTTGATGTTATTCCATTACTTGCGACAAAACATATTCTGTTTCGTTAACACTTGCAAATAGCGTCAACTTCATTAGGATTACATCCAAATGGCATAAGTTTTAAATCCACCTCAACAGGAAATTGAAATTGACTATACATTGGAGGGGGGAGGGGGACAGAGATGGAGCTCTGTCTATAACGGGGACATGAGACATGAGAAGGGAGGGGGGAACCCAACAAGTCGTGTTTCAAAATATTGCGTGGGAGGTTTTCTCGTGTTTGGGCCGTAGTGATCTCAATTCCAGCCGTGGCGACGGGGAGGGGGCCAGCGTGAGTTAAATTTAAAATGAAAATAAAATTATAATTATAACCGTCATTTTTATTTTAATAGGTAATTATCATGTGGATAACAATGTTGGATAATTTTAATTTAGGGTATTAATTGCTACTTCTGCATTCTATTTTTATTCTATTTTAATGAGTTATTCATGGCTTGTTTATTATTTGTAGTGAATTTTGTTGTGATAATATTTTTTTTTAATTGTGATTATATTATACTAAGATTTATACTAGTGGAATCATTTTATAAAAGAAGTTTAATTGTGTTACCAGTTTTAGCATTAACAAAACCGATTACAATAACAACAATGATAACAATGTCAATCATACCTACGATAGTCGCAGCGATAATAGCCTTAATAAAAATAAAAATAAAATAAAAAATAACTAATAAACAATAAACAATAAAAATAAAAACCAAAATAACAAGATGATAATAATAATAATAATAATAATAATAATAATAATAATAATAATAATAATAATAATAATAATAATAATAATACTTGTTGTCACTCAGACTCCAGGGAATACCACAGGTTGTTGGCAGTGGGCGATCACTGACGATGACCAGTGTGATAACTCCTAGTGAGTTAATAATAATAATAATAATAATTCTCACCATCATTACCATCCTGCTACTTGTGAAGTCATTGGGCGAAATAAGTCTACAAGTGATGTATATTAACAGGAGTGTAGGCCATTTACCACCTTCGCATACGATAGGTCAACAAACACACACACACACCTACAAAGACACACCCATAAAAACACCCTGCTTATATATATATATATATATATATATATATATATATTTATAAAATACAGAAATTCAATGTAACATCAGTACCGTCGGTTTCAAAGCGGGAGGTTGATCCCGATTATCGTCAGCTGATAAACATATTCAGGAATATGTTCATCAGCTGACGATAATCGGGATCAACCTCCCGTTTTGAAACCGACGGTACTGATGTTACATTGAATTTCTGTATTTTATAAATTAATATTTACGCTCTTAATCCTTCAAAATCTCGGATTTCTTAATTAATCGAGCACTCTGCTGGATTTTTCCTGCCCTACCACACAGTACTTATATATATATATATATATATATATATATATATATATATATATATATATATATATATATATAAGCAGGGTGCTTTTATGGGT
This sequence comes from Sepiola atlantica, assembly GCA_963556195.1. Classification (NCBI taxonomy): domain Eukaryota; kingdom Metazoa; phylum Mollusca; class Cephalopoda; order Sepiida; family Sepiolidae; genus Sepiola; species Sepiola atlantica. The sequence continues at coordinate 39,770,292 of OY744555.1, forward strand.
GTGTCTTTGTAGGTGTGTGGGTGTTTGTTGACCTATCGAATGCGAAGGTGATAAATGGCTTAAACTCCTGTTAATATACATGGTGACTGAATTGTAGGTTATCTGAACACAAGTTGCTGATATTCCTTGACACACAGTCGCAATTGGATTTACTTCGACTGATGAAGAAGCTCTTCGAATAATACTTTTAATTACCCGTTTACATCACTGGATAACGAAACGTTATTCTTGTTAGAAATCCTATTTACACCTCTGACTTTATTTTACGGTGATTTGGCGCCCAATTCCCCGCAGCTTCGCACGCAATCCATAATTGGATAACATCTCACTTCTCCGTTAATAATCATCGGCATTCTATGTCTAAGAAAAATATTCGCTGACTTTGGAGAGTTTATAAGTATTGTAAGCGAGATTCTACTCGAAGAATAAAAATAAATCTATTCATTGCAAATATGTTTACAAAAAACTTTGCAGCAAATTTACTTTTTTTGATCATCGCCACGTTCTCCTGCAATTCCTCCATGATCGGAACACCCCTTAGCGCTATCCATATAACTGTCTCGGATGTTACCAAACTTATCAAGAACCTTGATGCAAACAAGACAACTAGTCTTGGCAACATTTCAGTTATACTACCGAGGAAACTAGAACGAAAAATAGATCCTACTCTAACAAGGCTGTTCAGTCGGTGATTAAAGGTGAACTTTTTCAAATCACCTTAACAGACTTCAAAATACTGGAGATACTCCTCTGCAACTCAGTAACTGAGTTGCTCGTACTTGTAATACATCTAAAACAGGTCAACTACCTACACATAAACAATCTACTTAATAACAAGCAATATGGATTTCTTCCTGCAACATCTACAGCTGACGTGACGACTGCTTTCACACAAGATCTGCGAATCTATCGGCCGGGCCTTTGTTTTTAGGGCGATATCACTTTATACATAAAATCCTTCGATAGGATTTTGCACAAAATTTGGCTTCACGAATTTGCTAGCTATTAAGCTATTGATATATCTAGAAATGTCCCCACAAGCGTCACATCTTTTATCTCCGATAAGTTTATTAAAGTAGTTGTTTATGGACAGACGTCAGAAGCTCATCATAGGAACTTAATGCTCTATTCTTGGCCTTACATTCTTCTTGATCTTCATAAATGATTTTCCAAATCGTATCATGAGATAATTCTTTGATATCTACGCTGACAACACAATTACCTATGGCAGCATATAGAAGAGCATTGATGACCACGATCTTTCTGACGCCCTTTCTTTCTCTTTTAAGATTGAAGCACGTGGCTAAATTGGGTAAATTGTTTGTTACTTTAAACACCCCCCCAAACCAAGCTTATCTTTTTTTAAATACCAACGCTTAGATTCTGCTTTCTCACCAGTTGAAATGAATTACCTATCCCTAAGGAAACACCTATCCTTGATAACCTCATAAATCAGAAATGGAAGACTTACATAAATTCTCTTGCTATTGTTGCTGTAAAAATGATTGGATCATTCTATCACTCTAGAAGGTGTGGCACCACTGAGACACTCCTCTAAGTGTTTGAGAGTCAGATCCGTCATAAGATTCAGTACTGCTGTCACATCTGGAGTGGTCGCACTAAAAGAGCACTCTTTCCTCCCTTAACAGAGTAGTAACCCGACTTTGCAATTTAGTGAGAGTAACATCTCTTCTCTTACCTGCAACCCCTTTCACACAGAAAAGATATTGCTAGCCTCTCCTTACTGTGTCGTTATGTGCATGGTAGGTTCTTGAATGAACTCGAATTCCCGGAAGACTTAGGAATATGTTATTTCAGACGTAAGCGTGGAAAACTGAGGAAAATGCTATTTGAGACTAAGGCATAGTTAAAAATATAATATTTCATTTCAGACGTAAGCATGGCAGACGAATGAAAATGTTATTTGAGACTAAGGCATAGTTGAAAATATAATATTTCATTTCAGACGTAAGCATGGCAGACGAATAAAAATGTTATTTGAGACTAAGGCATAGTTGAAAATATAATATTTCATTTCAGACGTAAGCATGGCAGACGAATGAAAATGTTATTTGAGACTAAGGCATAGTTGAAAATATAATATTTCATTTCAGACGTAAGCATGGCAGACGAATGAAAATGTTATTTGAGACTAAGGCATAGTTAAAAATATAATATTTCATTTCAGACGTAAGCATGGCAGACGAATAAAAATGTTATTTGAGACTAAAGCATAGTTGAAAATATAATATTTCATTTCAGACGTAAGCATGGCAGACGAATAAAAATGTTATTTGAGACTAAGGCATAGTTGAAAATATAATATTTCATTTCAGACGTAAGCGTGGCAGACGAATGAAAATGTTATTTGAGACTAAGGCATAGTTGAAAATATAATATTTCATTTCAGACGTAAGCATGGCAGACGAATGAAAATGTTATTTGAGACTAAGGCATAGTTAAAAATATAATAGTTCATTTCAGACGTAAGCATGGCAGACGAATAAAAATGTTATTTGAGACTAAGGCATAGTTGAAAATATAATATTTCATTTCAGACGTAAGCATGGCAGACGAATGAAAATGTTATTTGAGACTAAGGCATAGTTGAAAATATAATATTTCATTTCAGACGTAAGCATGGCAGACGAATGAAAATGTTATTTGAGACTAAGGCATAGTTGAAAATATAATATTTCATTTCAGACGTAAGCATGGCAGACGAATAAAAATGTTATTTGAGACTAAGGCATAGTTGAAAATATAATATTTCATTTCAGACGTAAGCATGGCAGACGAATGAAAATGTTATTTGAGACAAGTGTGGCAAATGAAAGTACTTTTCTATTTCAGACTGAAGCGTGGCAGACCAATGAAGCATGATGTTATTAATACTTAAGAAACTCCAGGTTGTTAGTGATTGCCATTCATCTAAACAAAGTAACATACATGCAGGTGTACCGCGGGGATCGATCCTTGGACCTTTATTGTTCCTGATTTTCATAAACCACATCCCTGTTTACATTGTGTCTGAGATAGGTATATTGCTGACGACACCACGCTCTACCGTGAGGTGGGTAAAAACGCACGCACATATCCGGGGCAATAACTGAATAATTAGAAAGTGACTTTCAGTCTGTGGTGGAATGGGGTCATTAATGAATGGTAACAGTTAATGCTGCTAAGACAAAGCTCATTTTCTTTCAATAACGACAATGTTCAAACTCCTCAGCGTAACATCCACATGTAACATGAATTGGAACAAATACATAGAAAGCATTGCCAAGGCTGCTGCAAATGAAGTGGGCTCCCTCCACCATGCTAAACAATTATCACACCTGATAGTATTTCATATCTCTACAAAGCCACCATCCACCCATACATGGAGTACTGTTGTCACGTCTGGACTGGTGCACCATTCACCCGTCTCTCCCTTTTAGACAAGGTCCATACAAGAGTATCTAATCTAATAGAACCCTCACTACCCACCAATCTCCAGCCCCTGTCCCATCACCCCAATATTGCATCCTTGTGCTTGTTTTACAAGTACTTCAATGGAATGTGTTCCGATGAACTTAATGCTCTGGTACCCCCTCGATGTAAATACACTCGACCAACCCGACAATAAGCTAAATCCCATGTATTCACTGTGGAGACTCCCAGATACCAGAGAGCTTTTTGTTCTAATAGCTTTTTTCCTCGTCCTGCCGGTCTTTGGAACTCCCTTCCTGCTCTATGTTTCCCGACTGAACCGACATGCAGAAAATTTAAACTAATGTCAACAAACATATTGCTGCGCAGTTGCCAATTTAGAATGACATCCAAAACTTTAACCCGTATTCACAGAAGCCCCTTACGTCTACAGTGGCAAGTGGCTTAGTTTGGAGATAACTAAGCATTTTAAAAAGCCCCACAGACCAAGACAAAAGAGATTCCTTATCGACACTGTGTTATTACAGTCTCTTTGATGACATTTCACTTAAACCCATCAATATTATCTACTGGTGTCGATAGCATTTTCACTCCGCGGGTGCATATCTCAATGCAAGAAATACTTTCATTCGCCTGCCAAAAAATCGACCACTTTCTTTTGAGTACTGGTTAAATAAAAAAAACATCTTACGGGCATTTACGCCCTATTTTGGATGATTTTTATATTAATTTCTATTATTGGCTCCCTTTGCCGTTAAGTTAAAAAATATCCAGGAGTTCTGTCGTTGACGCTACTGTAGCTCTTCACAAATGAACACGCATAAATTCACTCTAATCTCTAAAATGTACAAATTGGAATGTTATTTCGAACATAAGCGTGGCAGACCAAGGACAATGTTGTTTTATTCTTAAGCGTGGCAGACCAAGAAAAATGTTTCAGATTTAAGCGTTGCAAACCGGTCGCCACATCTAAACTATTGCCACCATTGATGTCGTGCGTTAAGTTATACACATTATATTTCAAACTGAAGTCTGAGAGATATATACGAAGGTGGACAGAACTTCCTGTAGAAAATTGAGGGCGCATCTAATAGTGACATTATATTGGTTTATCTCCATCGAAACTATCTAAGAAAGTAACTTCTATTAACTGCTATTAAAATTGCATGCTTATTTCCCTTTGGTATGCAGTTATGAAACGATGCGCGGGTGATCTAATGCGGTGGTTTTTCCGGAGTCAAACGATGTTCTTAAATCACCGAGAGCATTACCGGAGAAAGAAATAGAGATAGATTGAGAGAGAGGGCGAGAAAGGGGAGATAAACGTAACTGGTAATAACTGCTCTTCATGTAATCGGTTGAAAACCTTTGCTACCTTTGTAGTAATAGCCGATAATAAAGGGTTCTGATATCTCACTGGTATGTAAAACTAGTTTAAACACTTGTCAACGTCAGGTTATCTCTAAGATTAACTAGCAGTACCTTGCTCGGAAGTAAAAGAAACTAAACGGACTTGCTTACGAAGAGACGAAATTAGTAATCAAATAATTATGTGAACAATAACTTTTTAAAAAGTTCGTATTAGTACTTGATACTAATTAATTACTACGGAATAATAAATAATAATAATGTATAATTAATGAGAAACACACTCACAAACCCCCACATAAGCCATAAAACCACAAACACGCACATAAGTCATAAATCCACAAACACCCACATAAACAATGAACCCACAAACACGCACATAAGCCATAATCCCACAAACATGCACATACGGCATAAAACCACTAACACACACGTAAGCCATAACACCAGAAACACGTACATAAGCTATAAACAATATACAAGCTTTAAGTTGCTTAGTTTCATTAATATATATGTTGGTGACTAAATAAAGATAACCTAGCATAAGTACACACAATACATTTTTCTTTAAGCTGTTTCGGTGAGTATGGAAAAATGTCTTCATCCGAATAATTTTCTTAGCCAGAATAAATATTTTCAGGAAATAATAATGACAAAAAATAAATATCCGTGCCCAGAACATAGTTGAATAAAAAAAATAACGAAAAACTATTCAAGTCCGAGTCAAGTATCGCTATGTCAGACGGATTGTATTTGGGTCTGACTTTGAAAATCTGATGAGATAACTTTTTATGTTAGACGTGTAGTTGACTCTTTTCGAGGATGAATTTGAAAACAAAACCCTATACAAATAATAAACACGTTTTTGAGTGACATTTTACACTTAATCCAATATTAGAATTAATGTTATATGAAGACTTTGTTTTATATATGAATATCAAGGGGTCTCCGTCAGCGCCGAACAGTCATAAACAAAAAATACCACATTTTTTAAATGTTATCCTGTGTCACTGAGCCTATATGATTATGGACAAAAATATCAACAAGCATCGTTTAATTTGTTTGTCTCTTTAAACTTTAATAACACGTACCTTTAATATTCTAGGGTGTCCTATGTATTCATTGAGTAAGAAATCGTGTATTTCTCTCTAGATTTAAAATTCACGGATTTCTATATGTTAACAACCTTTTTTTATAAATGCAAATGAAACGAATCTCGATGATACCGGTAACATTACACGTGCAAGTCATGGCGTTTTGTTGACCACAAAACGTTAAAGACAATTAGGTTGCCAGTAAAATGCAGCAATTTATTACTGAGCATTTACAATACACTGTATACACATTACACATAATCAGTACACAGTATCACTCCCCAGGCTTGTTATGGGGGGAGGGAGATTAGGAGACATCAAAATATAAGTATGCTTCCTTTCTGCAGAGAAAAACCAGGTAAACGTCTCGAATGGTTTATCTGCTACTTATTCGATGTCTTACGTCACTTCTGGAGCTGACTTCGCTGTTTTCTAAGAGACGTCGCTCGAATTATAGTATTAATCCTTAGAGACTACGTTAAGTTTGACAGCATGCATATCTTAAATGTTTACTATGGACTCGACTGGATTCGAAGAAAAGGAATATTTGTGCTCATTAACGGTTCGTATATCTGGCATTTATTCCGCGGTAAGGTATAACGTGTCCCGGTGGTGTACGTCGAAAAGATCAAATAGTGATGTAATTTTAAAAATAAGTAAATAGCAGAATCTCAATTCAGATGAAGAAATAAGAAGTAAATGTAATGAAACAATAATCGAAAAGGTTTACCGACGCAGTAATCAGCAATATCGAACAGTTGTTTTTATTCTAGAGATTATATTGTGAATCATTCATTAAGTATTTTGGAATAACTGTGCTGTTTTATTCGATGTAAAATTATTACACGGTGATTCTTCTTGTGGTGATAGTAGATACATTCTAGCGGGTAAAAGGGTATGCCATCTTCTGTTTGTAAGGTGTGTTTCGAAGAGTCCTGGAAGCCGGAGAATATATAATAAAAATAGAAAGAAGAAATACTTGAATGATTTCTGAAAATACGCATGAGTCTTAATTACTCAGTCGTATTTTCAGAATTCATTCATGTAATTGAGGTGCGGGACAAATTAGCATATGGAGAGTTTAATTATTTTCCTATTTTGCCTGAGGACGATTCTACATAATTATAGAAGCTATAGACGTCCATTTAAAACGAGCAACAATATGAATTCGAGTGGAATTATATCATGAAATGATATCTCTAATACATGCTTATCAAACATGTATGATTTTTCATCAGCCAATAAAGAGATAATGCCTCGTACACGAATAATGTAAGTTGTTGAGTTTTACGGCTTGTCACAGTCGATTTATACTTACGTAAATAAGTAACCTGTGAAAAAACATAGAATGTCACTTATAAGCAGTATGTAACATGTTCAGTTTACAAAGTCACCGATACAAACACTGTGACGTAGAGAGTATGAAAGTGCTTTATCTCCTTGTGTTCGTTATTGGAAATGTTGATACAAATATTTATGTGTGACGTGGCTCTTTTCTTTTGAAATATTTGTTATTCGTGTTCCAAATGGAATGTTTCTGATTCGCACTATTAGGGGGTTATTGTTCTGAAAAGGTAGCCATTATCTTTCGACTATGAGTAAAATACGATGTATTATATAATTAAAATGACGAGGAGAGAACGTAATTTAAGTAACATAAAAATCTTTAAGTTTTGAAAACAAACAAGTGCTTTATATTAACAATAATATATTATTTATACACAATGCAAAATGTAATAAAATCGATAATTCTCTGATTGTTGGTATTTTTTCTTAAATAAGATTAAATGTTGGGGTGTTAAAAACAATTTAGTAATACTTTCATTTTCTCTCACTTTTATAAGTAAGTGCAAAACACTTTAAATATATTTTAAAATCTTGACTGTAAAACTTAAATTATTTCCCTTCAAAATAAAACTTAACATAAGGAAAAAACGAGACGAAAAAAGAGGAAAAAAGAAAGAAAAGAACGATAGAAATAGGAAGAAAGAAAAAAAGAAAGACTTAAAAATAAAGGAAGACATGACAGAAATGAAGAAAAACAGAAATATAGTTAGAAAAAAGACTGATAGAGAGAAATAAAGATAAGGGAAGACATCAATAAAGACATAGAAATAAAGAAAAAGGAAAAGATGAAGAAAGAAAAAGGAAAAGATGAAGAAATAGTCAATGAAAGATGAAAAAGTCAGGGAACAAAACGACAAAAATACATATGAAGAAAGGAAGAAATAGATAAAAAGAATTTTAAAAATATAGAATAAAATGGAATGGAATTAAAAGACAGAAATACATATGAAGAAAGGAAGAATTTAAAAAGATATAGAATAAGAGAAAACATTCAATGAACAGAAAGAAAGATAGAGAAACATTGAGAGGTATCGGAAAATCGAAAGAAATAGAATGCAAAAGAGAAAAGAGAGCGACAGAAATAATTTTTTTCTAAAAGTGCGTCGTAATTTGGTGGTCATTGATATTAGTAATTGTTCTGCACGCATAAAGAAGAAATGAAACTGACCAATATTTGAATGAACGACTCCACTTTTTCTTGGATCGTATTTTTCTTGTTCCATAATTGGTCTGCGATTAAGTTTAATTTGACGAGCCCGACTGAAACGTTTAAGAATTCCATGAAATCGAAGATGATCTATTGAGACTGCGATACGCAAGAAAACATAAAAACATCGTAATGACTAATCTCAACTTATTTTGTGCGGACATCATATAAAAATGGGCATAAAAAGCAGATATAAAAATGCGTGTTGAGTCGAACAGACATTGATAAGTAGGGAGAAGTGCGCCGTACAAACGACCGGATGACCTATTATTTCTTAAGTATCCAGCAATATCGACTTTCGCAAATGTCTATCTTTTTCACTCCACTGAAAAACAATGTTTTTATTTCAAACCTAGATCCTACCCATATCTATATCTATATCTATATCTATATATATATATACATATATATATATATATATATATATATATATATATATATATATATATATATATATATATATATATATAAACCAACATTACACTTTTAGTAAATAGGACTTATAGTGAAAAGGTTAAGCTCAATATACGAGATAAAGCAATTATAAAGATAGAAGAAATAAGAGTGATAAACATGTCCGAATGTCCCAATTTATTTAAAAGTTCGATTGTTCAATGCAAGGTGTATGCTGTAATAAACCAGTGTTTATTGTCGTCGCCCTAAGTTTTGCTTATTACTTTTAAATTGCAGACTTCCTTTCATTGGAATTCTATTTTTAGCATCAGAAACCATCTTCAACTCTCGGATTCCTTTTGTCCCCAACTTAAACGTAGGTTTTATTTACAACCCATCTTCCCATTTTTTTTTCTTCAAATAATATTTTATTTTTTACACTTAATGGCATATCTCTCAACTATTGACCAATCTCGCCCGCCATTACATTCCAATCTTTTATCACTTGAAGCCCTCTTCCCCCCATACACCCCGCTTTTTCCTCCCAGTTGCTACTGGGGATTTCTCAACTCACACAACCACTTCATTTCCCCATTTTTACTCCCCCCATCTCAACTCCACCCCCTAACTTAGCACAGCTTTTTAACTTAGTTTTACTTGGATTCGTTAGCTAGCATATCTGTCCAATTATTCCTGTCGTGTTTTCTATCATGGCCCAGGAAGTTGCAATAAATGGCCAGATTTCTTACTTCAATTCTATTTAAGTGCGCTCCATCTACATTTTTGATTTCAACATTTCACTTTTGGATTTACTTCTTTTTGAACATCTTGTCCATACTGCTCCTACGGAAAATTTTCTTTTTTTCGTCTTCTCAAAAATCTCCTCAACGTCCACTCCTTCAACGGACAATTACCATCTGGACAAACCACATATCCTTTTTACACGAACTTTTTCCCCCCATTTTAAATATTTTTAATATTTTTACAATATTTGAACTTTGGCTTTTTCTACAGCCAACTTATCTATCTGTATTTCTCCTCTGATGATAAGATTTCGATCTTTGAAAATCCTTGGCTTAAGGAAAGAACAATAAACACTGGTGTATTACAGAATACACATTGCATTGAACAATGGAAATTTGAAATAAATTTGGACATTTGAACATGTGTATCACTCTTATTTCTTCTATCTTGATATATCTAAATATATATATATATATTAATATATATATATTTATATATATATATATATATATATATATATATATATATATATATATATATATATAAGTGTTTGAATGTTCATATTTTTTTTAAAAGCATCTATTGTTAAATTTAAGAAGGAATAGGTAAATAAATACCATTTTGTTGCTTCAAAAGGTATTTATTTACCTATTCCTTCTTATATATATATATCATAACGATGTTATCGCTCAACAGATACTATAGTTTATAGTAACTGTTGAGCGACAACATCGACATGCCAGTGTCGCAGATATTGTACATGTCTGTGTGAATAGAATTATCATATATAAAGCTCTATTTTGATATTGAGCACTTTTAATAAACCCGGTTAAAATGCTCTGGATTACCACCCTGTGGATATTTTTTACCTGGAGTATTACTATTATTATTATTAAATATATATATATATATATATATATATATATATATATATATATATATATATATATATATATATATATATATATATAAATATATATAAATATATATATATATTTAAATATAAATATATATATAAATATATGTATATATATATTAATACATATATGAATGTATATATATAAATATATATATAAGTATATATATATATAAATATATATATAAATATAAATATATATATATAAATATAAATATATGTATATAAATATATATAAATATATATATATATATATATATATATATAAATATATATATAAATACATATATATAAATATAAATATGTGTATATATACATATATATAAATTTATATACATATACATATAAATATATATATATGTAAATATATATACATATCTATAAATATAAATATATATATATATAAATATATATATATACACATAAATATATATATATAAATTAATATAGAAATATTTATATATATATACATAAATATATATATATATATATATATATACATAAATATATATATATACATAAATATATATATATATATATATATATATATATATAGATACATAAATATATATATATATATATATATATATATATTATGCTATGAAAATATATTTATGGCAAATAAGCTGCACAGAGGTTCCAGCATTTCATCCCCGGGGGGATCTTCAGGCTGAAATGCATGGATTTTGTTTTTACGGGTCTTTTTAGTTACACGCACAATTATATCTGCTCATAAAAATTCATGTGGATACATCAAATAGTAATATATATATATATATATATATATATATATATATATATATATATATATATATATATATTATAGGTGAAAGATGAGAATACAAAAATTGTAAAGATACAATATTGATCAAAACATCAAAAGTTCAGAGCAAGGAGCATCATATCCGTAATCCATGGATTTTTAAAGATAAACTCTGTTCATTAGAGGATAGGGAAATCCGATAATGTAGTTGTAAATATTATCGGCAACATTTTACCTTGAAAATGTTATATAAATGTTTAATTGTTCAGCGTCATACATTATAATTTCATCATAAAATGAAGTTTTTAATTGTTCAGCGACATACATTATAATTTGATCAAAACATGAAGTGTTTAATTGTTCAGCGTCATACGTTATAATTTAATCAAACAAATCATGGGTTAATTGTTCAGCGGCATAAGTTATAATTTCATCAAAAAATGCAGTGTTTAATTGTTCAGCGTCATACGTTATAAATTCATTGGAAAATGAAGTTTTTAATTGTTTTGCGTCATAGGTTATAATTTCATCATAAAATGAAGTGTTCAATTGTTCAGCGACATACGTTATAATTTCATCAAAAATGAAATGTTTAATTGTTCAGCGTCATACGTTATAATTTCATCGGAAAATAGAGGTATTTAATTGTTTAGCGTCATACGTTATAATTTCATCAGAAAATGAAGTGTTAAATTGTTCAGCGTAATATGTTATAATTTCATCAGAAAATGAATTTGTTAATTGTTTATCGTCATACGTAGTAATTTCATCAGAAAATTAAGTGTTTAATTGGTCAGCAGCATACTTTATAATTTAATATAAACATGCGGTGGTTAAGTGTACAGCGTCATACGTTTTAATTTCATCGGAAAATTAAGTGTTTAATTGGTCAGCGTCAGCAGAGAGCCGCAAGCGATCACAATATGCCAATTTTCTCGAGTGATTTGTATTTCAACCGATCGCTGTCGAGACGAGTTGAGTGATCGGCTTTGTCATGCGCAGCTTTCTCGACAAGATGGTCTATTAATGACGTGCAACACCGGAGACAATCGCGAATGTTCTTAGCTTCATTCGAATAAGGGATTCATCAATTAATATTTTTAAATAAATTTTATTCATCATTTTTACGTGAAAAAAAACATTTTTCTATTGCTGCTCTTTATTTTGTTATGTTTATTGAGTGGAAATGATTCAGCTTGCGATCCCATTTTATTTTTATCTTTCGAAAAAGCAATTTGAAATTGATTTAATGCAGTTTCCATATGGATGGTGTGAATCATAGACGCGTTGTGAACACAATAGTGTTTTTTGTATCTCTTTAATGAACAGGAATACTTTTTTTACACCAACTTATTGAAAATGTTAGCGTGACAAATATCCGACCGAAAGAGACTCGCATGAAGATATTTCAGTGCATCTTAAATTTTGTTTGTCGATTTGATCTGCGCGTTTAGTGATGAAAATAGTATTTAAAACGTCAGCAGATCGCCCGCTGTTCAAAGAATGCTTGAGGTCACTTCAAATATGAGTCGCTTATTCAAGTTGTCTGTTCATCGATGTAAATGCCAACTGTCACCGTTTTTTCGACAACGGAGTTTTTATAGAATTGACAGCATTTTCCCGGGAATACGTGTAGTCTAGGCGATTTGGGAAGGTGCACTTTCCCTGGCATTATCTCCTCCTTCAAGAAGTGTTTTTTGCCGACGGGTCCTTTTATAGCGGTATTTCTACCAGCCAGTGCTTCCCCCATTTGAAGGCTAGCTTCTCCTCCTCTTCACGCCTTGTGACACGTCTAACGACAATAGGTAACAATTAAACACTAACTCTAGAAAATACTATTTGAAACTGAAGTGTGACAGACAGACAAAGGCACTTAAAGATACGCAAGGACGCATCTGCATATTTATTATAAATTACCACAGAAGAACGACAGGGAATATTTTATACACTGCGTAGTTTATAGAATTCCCCCGTCAAAATAAAAAACACCATTTTGTACAAACCAAACTGATATGTTACTGTAAAAATTTGCAACGGATAATATGAACAAAATTATTCTAGCAAAATAATTCTGGCACAAGGCCATTAAACATTTGACATATTAATTTTTTGCATATGTTACTGCTAAGCAGTTCTTAAAATCGCATCTATCGGAAAGGGTATTCATAAACACTTACTTTATGAGGTGGCGCTCGTGAACATGACATAGATGTGGTCTGGCGACGTGGGTTCGATCCAAGTTCGATCCAGTTTGTTTCATAGTACTAATTTCGTTTAACGATGTTAGCAACCTTCGCGTGGCCCCTCTCGTAAATATGTGGGTTACAGCGAATCGAGTAAACAAATATTAACAACAAAATGAAGATACGAAAAGTCGTACTATGCTGGTTCATACAAATTTACATCCCGTAAAGGTTATGTAAAATGTAACCATGAATAGAAATATTTTATTGGGAAAGTATATGACAAAATAAATAAAGCCAGAATTTATATGAAAGGGTATTTACTGCAAACTTTGTTTTATCGGATAATAGGGCCCGTTGTCTAACACGAAGCTGCATGACGTTTTTCCGACCGTCAAGCAAAACCATTTCTGTCTCTAACGAAAAAGAAGAATATTTTTCTAAGAATATAGAGAATTGCGCGACTTATCAAGCAATAATGGCGGGTAAGATGCGCAGTTAAACCTTAAAAAGCTTCTTAACTAACAAGGCTTCTTTACTTGCGGAATTTCTTTTACCAATCCTCTCTCTCTCTCTCCCCTCTCTCTCTCTCTCTCTCTCTCTCTCTCTCTCTATATATATATATATATATATATATATATATATATATATATAAACATCCTTCTTCTATCTCCTTCTGTCTCTAAGAAAAAGTTACAAAGAATCGCGTGTTTACTGTAATCAATAGTCGCTGTCTCGAAGTGGATTCGCCATAAATGTGTTTGCTTTTCTTTCGCTATTCCAAGTAGATTTGCTTGAAAATAAAATAGACTCGTCTTGCACTGGACGTTTATCTTATGTGCGGTTTATGTTTTTATTCAGATAATTTACATACATGAAGTTCTATACATTTTTTTCTCTGTACATCTGCAACCGGCTTTGTATTAACTGAGTATTGAAGTTAGTTCCACAATTGTTATGATAAACAGTTGTTGATATTAAGAGTCTCGTTGGAAGATGCTTCTCTCTATTAATATATGTGTCCGATGTTGTCACTCCGATAACAGTTTCAGTCTCCATTTTTCCATTGTTGTCTCTATAAAGTCAACAGTTTTTCCTGGTATTTTATATACTCTTCAAATATTTAAATATTCATATGGAGGATGTAGCCTCTTTTTGTAGTCAATCCAATCCATGGCAATGATATATTTTACTGTGTTTCCTTCATTAAATATCTTTAATCGAAAGAAAGGCGAGTTTACAACATTTTGCACCAAAATACACACACACACGAAAACACATAACGCGTATGAAAAAATTAATGCATAATTAAACACAATCCCTTGATACATATATATATGTATATATATATATATATATATATATATATATATATATATATAGAGAGAGAGAGAGAGAAGGAGAGAGAGATATATATAAATATATATATATATATATATATATATATATATATATACATATATATATATATATATATATATATATATATATATATATATATCAAGAGCGAAAGAGACAGAGACAGAGACAGAAACATAGATACATACACATATTTTTTTATTTAATAAATTTATAAATTAATTTTATTTAATGAATTCATCAATTAATGAAATAAATCCGTATAGAAAAAATATCTCTAAATAAATAAAATAAAATAAATCTATATATACAAAAATTGATGACTTGTCTGATTAACGGCGAATTAAAAAAACGAATTCGGCCCTCTGCATATTTTTAAAATATATAAATCGCTCAGGGTAGCGAAACATAATAAAAACAGACTGGTAAACTCCAGTCGACTATCGCCAAAAAACATTTTTTTTAAATAAGGGTATATATATATATATATATATATATATATATATATATATATATAACAGAGAATCGTAGTTTGCTTGAAGTGTTGCTGGGAATAGTATTTTATGTTTAAAAAGGTTAAGGACAATGCAAAGCCCCGGTAGGTTGTAAGCTGGTAGGAACAAATATGATAAATCGAAGTGTGGTGTTGTCTGTTTGTATGTTGTCCGGATGATTATTAAACATCATTATTTATTTAATATTTCAGTAAAAAACAAACTCCCCTTTTGTCAAAAATAATAAACACTCAAGGAAAAATTCGTCTGTGTAGAGAATTCACCAAAATGGATGCTAGTGAGTAGGTAGGGCAAACCAGTCCCGCAAAGAATAGAAAGTAATACATTTTAAAGTTATGTTTTGTATATAAATGTAGTGTTCGAAATATGTGTATAATATTAGATAAATGGTATGTATTGTATGTTGATGAATTAACTTTTTGTTTTGATAATATATATGTTTTATTAGTTTCTGTGTGTTGTTTTATTTTCGTTTTTTTTTAAATATAGAGTAATTACTTCACTCCTATTTTTGTTATTCTAAATTCTATTAAATCTATTGGTTATCACATATTCAAAAAGCATTAGTAATTGTCACTTTCATTAAATTAGTTTATCGAATAAATGTAATATGTTACTTATTATAGAATTTTAAATGTAGTTTTGGCTTAAATAAATCTACTTAAATTCGAGTATTTTAGTCGTCAGACAGTGTAAGGGGAACGACTGTGCCCGTTATTAAATTGATTCTTGAATGCGAATTCATTCATAGATTCAGTCGGTAGAAGTCTGTGTATTAAGGTATATATATATATATATATATATATATGTGTGTGTGTATTATTTTTTATTTATTCATTCTCTATTTCCTCGTCTTGTTTTTATTTAATTATTTAATGTTTTTTTAAATATTATTTATTTACTTATAATAAAACTCACAATTAATGATACTTTTTAAATATATGATAACCAATAAATATAATGAAATTTAGAATGATAAAATAAGAGATTAATTAATTACTTTATATAAAAAAATATGAAAATAAAACAACACATAAAATCAAATAAATATATATATATATATATATATATATATAAAGATTGTCGAAGAGTAATAAACATGCACAGATGTCTTAATTTATTTTAAACTTCAAAAGTTCAATACAAGGTATATTCTGTAATAAAATTATGTTTATACGTTTATAGCCCTTTCCTTAAACCAAGGCTTTTACAAGATCGAAATGTTATCATCAGAGATGTTTTACAGATAGATTAGTTGGCAATAGAAAAGCCAAAGTTCAACATTAGAAAAAATATTAACAAAAAGATGGGTGAAAAAAAGTTCGAGTAAAAAAGTATTGGGTTTGTCCAGGGTTTGTCCAACGGTAAGGTGTCCAATGGAAGAAGGTTTCAAAGGAGAAATAAAAGTTTCGTAGAGGCATCGCAAGAAAGCGTTCAAAAAAAAGTAAATCCCATCGTGAAAATTGAGTTCAAAGTCGTAGATAGAGCGTACTTAAACGGAATTAAAATGAAGATATCTGTCCATTTAGAAAGAGCTTCCTCGGCCCAGGAGGGAAATAGCTCTATCTCGTATATTTAGCTTTTACCATTTCACTATAGGCTCTTTCTACTAAAAGTTTACTTATATATATATATATATATATATATATATATATATATATATATATATATATATATAAATTATCAAAACTAACAGTTAATTCATCACCATACAATACCTATCATTTATCTAATATTACACACATATTTTGAACACTACATTTATATACAAAATATAACTTTAACATTTATTCATTTCTATTCTCTGCGGGACTGGCAACCATTTTGGTGAATTCTTTACACAGACGGATGTTTCCTTTGGTGTTTATAATTTTTGACAAATGGAAGTTTATCTTTTCCCGAAATATTGAATAAATGAGTTTTAATAATCATCCGGACAACACACAAAAAGGCAACACCACACTTGATTTATTATTGTTGTTCCTGGCAGCTTACAACCTACCCGGCACTTTGCACTGCCTTTTAAAACACACACACACACACACACACATATATATATATATATATATATATATATATATATATATATATATAATGTTCAATCGTTTGTAAACGACTATTGAATTTTATTTTAATCGCCTATCGGTATTTCCCTTGCACTACAATTATTTATGTTTTATATTATTGATTCATCAAACTATCGCTTCAACCTGACGAAATGACAGTCAACATATCTATAGGGAGTTTTCTGCCATTTCTTTTCAAAGTATTTATAAATTTTATACACACAAGGTTGTTTGTTTTACGGCATATACACCTTTGTCGGGTTATTCGATGACAAATTTGGTCATTTTGATGAAAGTGTTTATGCTTCAAATCATTTATTTCAAAAATATTTATACATGGTGTTTGGTTTGTTGTTTTGTTTTACGGCATCTTTATATTTTCGGGTTATTTAATGCCAAATCCGGTCATTTCGGTAAAAGTTTATTTTTGTAAAGGAACATTTTTTTTTGGTTTTGGCTTTGGAGAACATGATTTAGTTTTGCAAACGTATATGAAATAAACAAGGACATCGATGGTTTGTGCATTTTACATCAGGAAGCCAATATTTTTAGCAGTATGAACTAGTAGCACAAGTGTGTAAGTCACACTATTTATAAATATATATATATATATTAGTGTATATATGTATATAAATGTATATATATATAAATATATATATATATATATATATATATATATTTATATGTATATATGTATATAAATGTATATATATATGTATGTGTATATGTATGTATATATGCATATGTATATATGTATATATGTGGATGTGTATATGTATATATGTATATATACGTATATATGTAGATATGTCTATATGTGTGTATATATATATGTATATATATACACATATAATATGAATTATTATTACAATTTGCATAGCCACGAGCAGTTCTTGACTAAAGAGACTCTCATCCCAAATTCGTGTTAACATTATACAGATTGATAACCCACCATAAACGAAATGATGAAAAAAGGGAAAAAAAGTATTTTAATATACCTTTACTTGAAATTCTTATGAGGAAGTATATCTTCGGAAATTAAATTGAAAAAAAAAGTTAATAAAACTAAAATACATTGTATGGCGTTCTAATTACTCATTTTTATTTTTAATAATTAATATTACCACATTAACAATGCTTTCTAAACAAGAACCACAGTTCTTATTACAATTTGCATAGCGACATGCCGTTCTTGACTACAGAGACTCTCAACTCAAATTCGTTTCAACATCATACGGATTGATAACACACCAAAACCAAGATGAAGAAAAAAAAAGAAAAAAAAAGGTATAAAAAAACGTTAACAAAACAAAAATGCATTGTATGACGTTCTAATTGCTCATTATTATTATTCATAATTCATATTACTATATAAGCAATGCTTTCTAAACAGGAACAGTAGTACCTATATATATATATATATATATATATATATATATATATATATATATATATATATATATATATGTATATAAGGTTAAGACAACAAAATACATGAGAGACAACTAATATGTTTAATTAGTGAACATCCGTAGGAAAATGACGCTCAATATACTGGATAGAGCATTAATAGCATTAGATAAAATTAAAGAATAAAATACAGTGCAAATCAGATTTTATTACAATTCAAAGTTCAAGCAAAATAATTGAAAGTGCTTAAGCCATGGGTTTTCAAAGATCCATATATATATATATATATATATATATATATATATATATATATATATATATGTATGTGTATATGTATGTATATATGCATACCTGATTTTGTCATGCAGCTCGATACACTATTTAATAGTAATTAAGCAAACATTCTTAACAAGTCCTGGACTTACGACAACTACATTCCGACACTCACTAACTCATAGTTGAACTCTAACCAGCAATGCTTGATCTAAACAACAAGCCAACAAACTAACACGGTCACAGATATTGAGGTTTTTCACGGCGGAAAAAAGTGTTTTTTACCACAGCCAAGATAAACATTAAACAAAGAAGACCCCCCCCCTCTATTAAAGAAAATAATATATTGTTTTCTCAGATTTACGAGAATCAATTTTGTTTGTTGACTTGAGAACAACTTTCTATAATTTCACACTTTCGCGATTCTGGATTTCATTTCACATTTTTTAAATTTTCTTTTTAGAATTCTGTTCTCACTTTTGAATTGGTTTCAATTTCGTTATTTGTTGATTTTCACTTTAAAGTGTTGACTGAAATATCCTCATAAATAATCAACCCGTCTACATTTCAGACGAAACCAAAAAAGAGCAAGGAAATCCGAACTATATTTATTGCCTTTATTTTAGTGTGTAATTCACATAAATATGCGTCTTCATTTTTACAACCAAAATTAACAAAAGATTAAGTAGAACGAGTCAGTAACTTTTTAGATTCAGTTCAGAAATAAAAGAATCTGTCATGGATTGCACACCAGTTCTTCACAGAAGAGATTTGATAATTCTTTTCCGAAAAAAATAACGGAACAAAATTGTACTTGGAGAACCCAGACCTTCACTATAAAGAATCCGGTAACTTACCAATTGACGCATTGTGGCATATTAGATGTGTCGTTGTTAGCTTGCTACTGTCTAGAAATACAATAGACATTGCCTGAACGTATACCCGTGTGACGATTTACGAAATTTCTTGGTAAACATCAAAACAGATTTTGTAATAAATGGGTGATGGTCAAGGTAAATACCTTGTCCATCACGTGGGAAATTTACAACACCCGTTCATGTTTGATGTGTGGTAGAGGCAAGGTATTGTAATACATAGAGGTATCTATCGACGACAGAGATATACACAAGTCAGTGTTTCAATTTGGGGGAAATCAAGCTCTTCAAAACTGAGATCTTTTGATGGGCACACAAATAGAAATTGCCTCAGTATAGAAGGATTTCCCATTCACTGACCGAGGACAAAAACGATGTAGTGTAGTATTAGAAAAGTAACAATATTAGTTCAAAAAGAAGATTACACTTGTATTTAAGTCGAAAAAGAACAATTAATCTATATATTGGTCTAAGTATTACAACCTATTTGTCAACGTGGATTGCTAAAAAAATTATTCAATTTTAACATTAAATTAAACACGAACTCAGAAAACAAATTATGAATACTAAATCTAAATATTAATCTTAGCAAACGCTAAATCTCTATTTGGCCCAAGAACTACACACAATCAAATTATTAGTCAGAGTGGAACATTCGAGCCAAAATATTAGTCTAAGCTATACCAGACCGAAATATAAACCCAAGTAGAACACTGAAGTAAATTGTTGTCCGATATAAAGACTAAACCAACCTGAGTCCATGTAGCAAATAAACTGCACCAATTACCGTTGACACTAAACTCTTAAGAGGCAAAACCGATCTCCCTTCTCCTCGACTTACTTTCTTTCATTACGGAACTTACGAGAAAGGTCAGCCTTCTCTCTTACTTGACCGCTAATGGAAACTTTCATTTTCTGACTTGTGATCAACCAGTGGCGCATCAGGTAAAAGTGTTGAGTTACAATTCCTTCTGAGTGATAGTCTTTTTTCGGTTGAACTTTCAACCCTCACTTCACTTCGACACAGTCCAGCAACCCACGTCGATTAAATAAAGGGTTCAGTTCGTAATTCCGTATTAATTCCCGAGATCGACATAAAGATTACGAAGTTAGAAAAAATACACCTGAAAAATGTCGAATAAAAGATGGTCAAAATAAGATGAGAATAGTAGTACGATTAATCCAAATAATCCGAATAATCCAGATAATCCAAATTATCCAAATTATGCAAATTATCCAAATAATCACAATAACCCGAATAATTTAGATTATTTGGATTATTTGGATAATAATCGAAATAATAAAAATTATTCGAATAATTCCAATTATCCGAATAATCCGAATAATCCAAATAATCCAAATAATCCAAATTATCCAAATAATCACAATAATTCGAATGATCCAAATTATCCAAATAATCCAAATTATCTAAATAATCTCAATAATCCGAATAATCCAAATAATACAAATAATCCAAATTATCCGAATAATCACAAAAATCCGAATAATCGAAATTATCTAAATAATCCAAATAATACAAATTATCTAAATAATCTCAATAATCCGAATAATCCAAATAATCCAAGTTATCCAAATAATCACAATAATCTGAATGATCCAAATTATCCAAATAATCCAAATAATCTAAATTATCTAAATAATCTCAATAATCCGAATAATCCAAATAATACAAATAATCCAAATTATCACAATAATCACAATAATCCGAATTAGCCAAATTATCCAAATAATCCAAATAATCCAAATAATCCAAATAATCCAAATTATCTAAATAATCTCAATAATCCGAATAATCCAAATAATACAAATAATCCAAATTATCCGAATAATCACAAAAATCCGAATAATCGAAATTATCTAAATAATCCAAATAATCCAAATTATCTAAATAATCTCAATAATCCGAATAATACAAATAATCCAAATTATCCAAATAATCACAATAATCTGAATGATCCAAATTATCCAAATAATCCAAATAATCTAAATTATCTAAATAATCTCAATAATCCGAATAATCCAAATAATACAAATAATCCAAATTATCCAAATCATCACAATAATCCGAATTAGCCAAATTATCCAAATAATCCAAATAATCCAAATAATCCAAATAATCCAAATTATCTAAATAATCTCAATAATCCGAATAATCCAAATAATACAAATAATACAAATAATACGAATAATCCAAATTATCCAAATAATCGAAAATAATCCGAATTTTCCAAATTTTCCAAATAATCCGTATTATCAAAATAATCCAAATTATCAATCCCTATTTTAAACAATTCCGAAACATAACAAATAGTCATGTTTATTGTCATCGAGTTCACATAATCTTCCCATTTATTGTGTTTTAAAAATCGTTTGGTTTCATGTTCTAATAAGTTAAAATGGCGACGATATGCATTTTTATGAACCATTTTCATAGTCGTAAAAAGTATAAATATTGAGAAAATACACCACAAGTCTTGTGGCATTCAATCATTGCAGCAGGTTTGTTTCTGCGTCTTCACCGAAGATTCTGGCAATTATCTTCCATTTTGTTCGACCTCATCAAAATGGCGTCCGAAGATCTAACTCCGGCTTTAGTGTAATTTCTTTTCCCTTCTCGTCTGTTTTAGCATAATTTTTTTTTATATCAGAACGAGACTAAAATGTTAATAGCGTAGTTTTAGATGCGTCCATCTCTATAAAAGCGGCTGTCCATCGGTCGGTCTGTCACGCTTCAGTTTGTCAATAGATTTCTTCGCCGAGCACACACATTGAATGAACGCATATTTTCTTAGATGCGATCAAGCCTAACCCCTATTTGTTCGTTGGTCTGTCAACCTAAGTTTAACATGAGATTTGAATTGATTTAAAATGGCACTTGTGTATTTGTTTTTTTCAAAGCTAACGTTTCGATTAATTTTAACGTGTGTCTTGTCATGCGTAAGTTTTACTCAGAATTTTATTATTCTGTCAGGCTTAAGTGCGAAATGCATTTTTGTTAGTCTGTTACATTGACGTGTGAAATAACTTTTGCGTCGGTGTGTCATGCTTAAGTTTGAAAAAATGTTTAATTGGTTTGCCACGCTTAAGTGTGGAATAGCATTTTTGTTAGTCTGTCATGCTCAAGTGTTGAATAGCATGTTTGTTGGTCTGTCAAACTTAAGGGTAAAATGTAATTGTTATTACTGCACACACAGATTCAATGAGTGTATATCATCTTACCTTTTACTAAAGATATCCACTGATTTTTCACAAACGTTTTTGTTTCTGGAAATAAAAAACGCAATCGATATATGTCGGATCAATGAACTCCCGGTTTTTCTACCTCTCATCTGGGCTATTCTATATTTCGGACTATTGGCCATTTTTCGGGGTCGGGTCACTTCCGCTCGTCTCATCCATCAATTGTTTGTGTTGTTTATTTTTTTTGTGAATTGGTTTTATCTGCATTGAATCATCTGATCATTCCTAGAAACTCTGTAAAATGATTCTTTCTTTCTTTAATCTATTCTCCAGTGTCTTTTTCATTCAACACGTTTGTTGTATTTCTTGCATTTCTGTTTTTTCTTCCGACTCTTTTTCTATCTTTCTTTCGTCTTTCTTATTTCTTTGTTAATTTCTTTTTTTTATTTTACAGCCTAAGTCTCTTTATTCCATTCTTTCGTTTTTTCTATCTTTTTTATTCTTCTGTTTATCTTTTCTGAACTTATTTCTTCTATCTTTTTTTTTCTTTTCCTGTTTTTGCGTATCTTTTTTCCTTCTATTTTTTTATATCTCTTTCGTCCTACATTTTAGTATTTTTGGTAGTTTCCTTCATTCCTTATTTCTGTCTTTCATCGATTTCTTTCCCCTTGTTACTATCGTTTCCTTTCTCTTTTTTTACTTTCTTCCTTTCTGCCATATTCTTGTGTCGTTTTCTTTTCCTCACGTTTTTCCCATTCGTTCTGTCTTTCTTTTTTTCTTTTAAATTCACTCTTTCTTATATTTTTATGTTTTCTTCGCGTTTCTCTTTTCCTTATAATTCTGTTTCTGTATGACTTTTTTTAGGGTTTATCGATTTTTTTCTACATCTTTATTTCCGTCTGACTTTTTTTAGTTTTTCATTTACTTACTTTTCCTCTGCTTTTTTCTTAAGTGTTTCTGTTTATCGTTTTATTGTCTAATTTTCTGAAATGATTTCTGCGTCGTTATGCAATGTATTCCCCTTTTTTAATTATTACCTTCTGTAAAAGAGCGGGAGAGAGAGAGAAAGAATGGAGAGAGAGGGTATTTTAAAGGAATCCAAACGTGTATGGTTAACAACGCTCCGACCTAATCTACTTATTTCCATGGCACACATTTTGTATTTTATACGTTTTACAGGTCACTCTTTTCATTTTTCTAAGCAACCATTTAAATGTCTTAATACAAATAGTTTTCCTTTACATAGCAGTAAGTGAGTTTGGTACTTTCTAAAAAGAGAAGCTTTTTAATACCATGCAATTTCAAAAGAATATCATTATAGCAATTAAACAGAGACAACAATATGACTATTTCTAGAATACATATTGTTTGTATGTTATTCGGACTATTATTTCCATCTTAGTACACAGCATTTTGGCCGATATAACTTCCGACCTTCAGTCAGAAACGTGTACGGAATTTCAAACTTCAACCGAATGATTACAGGAATTTTATAACAATAAATTCAAAGTGGGTAGGGTTTTTTGAATATTGATATTTCATCTTTACTACAGCGAGCTAATATTTATGGCAAATACTGGGTTCCTCACTAAAAATGAACCAAACGTTGATGTCATTGTTGTTTTCCTTTCACCTTTGCAAAACTCAATCATGTTCTGCAAATCCAAAAACAAAGGCACACATTTTCTTCTGCAAAAAACAAAGGAAGCAACATGTATAATTACATAAATATATATAAAACTAGAAGCCTAATAACTTTTACGAAAAAGAGCAGATTCCTTATTAAATAAGCAGAAAAGAGTTGATATGCCGTGAAACGAATAAACCAAACCTTATAATAGCATACATTTAAACGTCTATACGGTCATGAATCTAACCTCGTGGATTAGATAAAACTTTCAGTTCATCATGTATTTTTGATCAATACTAAATAGTTGAAATATTATTCCTCATTGACGAAAGTTCCTCTCATATTCATTAAAACGAAATTCGTAGTCACGTGTCTAACTTCTTAATTCTACTTTAAATAGTCCAACATTACATATATCTTTCATTCTGATTTAATCATTTTATCAGAATTGAAGATGTATTTTAATCAATACTAAATAGTTGAATTATAACTCTGCTCATTAACGAAAGTGTCTCTCATTTTCATGAACACGTACTTCGTAGTCACGTGTCGAACTTCTAAATTCTAATTAAAATAGTCCAACATAACATATATCTTTCTTTCTGATTTCATCATTTTATCAGAATTGAAGATGTTGTATATTTGTTATCAATATTAAATAGTTGAATTATTATTGTTCATTAACGAAAGTTCCTCTTATTTTCATTAAAACGTACTTCGTAGTTACGTGTCGAACTTCTAAATTCTACTTGAAATAGTCCAACATATCTTTTCCAACATTCACTCTAAGCAAATACAACATACGTCATTGTTTAACAGTGCGTACCACTAATAAGCTATTTGTAACGTTCAATGTAAAGCCCATTTGGAATGTAAACGTGACAGACCAAAAAACAGACTGACGGACATGACCACTTAAAATGATGTGTGGGCACATCGAAAAGGAAAGCCAAGATTATTACAGTAACAAGATGGCGACCGTATTTTATGAATCTAAATATGGTTACTTTATTTTATGAATCTAAATATGGTTATACTTTTATGAATCTAAATATAGTTATACTTTTATGAATCTAAATATGGTTAAACTTTAATGAATCTAAATATGGTTATACTTTTATGAATCTAAATATGGTTAAACTTTAATGAATCTAAATATGGTTATACTTTTATGAATCTAAATATGGTTAAACTTTAATGAATCTAAATATGGTTATACTTTTATGAATCTAAATATGGTTAAACTTTAATGAATCTAAATATGGTTATACTTTTATGAATCTTAATATGGTTAAACTTTAATGAATCTAAATATGGTTATACTTTTATAAATCTAAATATGGTTAAACTTTAATGAATCTAAATATGGTTATACTTTTATGAATCTAAATATGGTTAAACTTTAATGAATCTAAATATGGTTATACTTTTATGAATCTAAATATGGTTAAACTTTAATGAATCTAAATATGGTTAAACTTCAATCCAAACAGAGCGACGTTTATTCTTCTCCATCGAATATGACAAAGTACTAAGATTTCAAGAATTCTCCGGAGAGTGTTTCCTTACAAACTTGTTCATATGTTCATTGATCCAGAACACTTTTTTTGTGGCGCCGCATCACAGATCCCATTGATCTAATTATGATACTACGAGTTGAAGAAAAATTGTTACATTTTAAATTTGTGTAGACATAGATGAAAGAACATGTTTTTATTGCGTAATCTGGTTATTCTATTTGAGAATAGAAATGATTCAAAATGGCAGTGATAAAAAATACGCTTTTTCTTAGGATACATCCAATCAATCTTCGCATTCAGCGAGGTACAAAGCAGATTCGAACTCAAACATCCCATATAACCCAACCGAGTGGCTCCTTACACACATTTCCATATCCTCTGGGGTTCGTCATTGCCAATCATTCTGACAATTAAGGAAATAACCTGAACCACCAAGTTCTTCTTTTATCAGTGTTAAGTATAGCTCTCTTCGGTCATTGCATGGGAATACCCGACAGGCATTACCTCCTCTATTTAATGGATGTTGGTCCATTGCCGATTAATGGCAAAATATTATTCCGATGCAAGTTTTAATATTATGCTGTATAATGATTGTGCACGCTTGTCAAATAAAGTATACGGTAAATTAAAAACAATTAACTATATAAGCAACAATAAACTCTATCTGAGACGACACGGAGCCCTTTATACAAGTGCACAATGAATCTCTGAATCGACAAAAAAGGCACATTCCCGTAAATAAATATATATATATATATATATATATATATATATATATATATATATATATTATAATATAAAATGAAGTAATAAAATAAGGTGTCAATCAAATTTTATTAGAATTCAAAGTTCAAGCAAAGTATCCTTAAGTCCTTAGCTCATCAGTTTTCAAAAATAATTCTTCTCTTCAGAGAACCATTACCGCAGTTATAATACTACAGGTAATAAAATTATTTTATATTATAATAGTAATGCTCTATCCAGTATATGTAGCTTCAGTTTTTATCCGGATGTTTCACTAATTATAAGATATTAGTTGACGCTTATATCTTTTGTTGGATTGCTTCATATATATATATATATATATATATATATATATATATATATATATATATATATATATATACATACATATCTATATATGTACATTTTTTGTTCTTTCTTCTTTTGTTTCATTTTACTTCATTGAAGTACTCAGAAATCAAGGGGCCCCTTCCTGAGTTAAACACGTGATCTCTATATGAGATACATAGATATTCGAATGTGTTATTAAAGTTATCCTTTTACTCTCTAACGTTGAGTAAGTAAAGAAGGTAAGAACATGAATCTTTTCCCCCAATTGACTAGTAGATTATGTCATAGTATAGTTTACTTGTGGTGTTTTTAGTCTTTTAGTTTTGGATTCCAGGACAAGAATTATTCTGGTCAGGTGGAGTACCCAGCTAAGTGCTGTTACTTGAGGTAGCATCACTAAGAGAATGGGTCTCATTACTCGTATAGGCGTGTAGCCGAACCGATAACTTTATTTGGGGTTCGAATACTATGTTATTTTCGAATATTTGGTCAGGGTTTACCTGTTTGGTATGTGTGTGTATGAATGTGTAGTAATACATTGTGTTAACATAATTCTGAATGTAAGAAGAGAAATCGAAAGCTACGAAAAAATAGTGTTGTTTTCACAAAATTATGCTATCTTTTCAGCTTTAATGACGTATATCAATACCAACCACTCATCAACTGTACAATGGGACCGGGATAATTATGTAAAATAAGCCATGAATAGAATAACGCCTTGGCAAAAAGAAAAAAAAAACAATTATAACTACAATTAAAGCGGATCTTTTTCCGCCAAAGAAAACTCGCCGTTAGCATCACTACGTATTATAGAGAAAATGGTCTGCTACAGTGGACGAATTTTCGCCACTTAACAAACACGATCGGATGGTATCGTTTAGTGTTGCCAAACAACAGTGGATCTGGATCAGTTCATAAAAGTGTGTAAGGGCACACTCTCTGGAGAATGCTTAGCAATTTTTCACGTGTCGCTATCTTGTGACGTGTGATACCATCGAAAATATACCGCGTCTGTCTCTCCGTGCAGTAGCATTTCGTAGTAGAGAGTAATATGTAATAACAACACATCACATCTTCGTGTTGGGTGGAAATAGATTCTCGCCGACAAAGCGCACATATACGCAAATAAATTGTATGTTACTAATTTTGAGTTTTAGAATCATCGATACCCTGTAATATAACTATTAGATACATCATACAGAACGAAAATATCGAATTATAAACTTCAAAAACAAAATTTAATTTCGAAATAAGAAGTTAGAATTTGTAGCCAGATGATGACGTATAAATAAATATTTCTTTTTTATATTTAAATCCTGATTTAAAAAAAGTAATATTATAATAAAAGAAATAAATAGTTATTGTAAATAATACAAAATAATACTTATATTTATATTTATATATATATATATATATATATATATATATATATATATATATATATATATATATATATATATAAATGCTCACGCCGCAATTAATTATAATTGTTATATAATTTAACACAAACAATGATTCGGAATGCTCTTTAACAGTCGCTTTCTATTATTATTTTTATGTTTTACTTTTGATGCATTTCAGATAAATTGGGCAATCCAAATGATCCCCGTTAAAACGGTTTAGTAAGCCCAGTCAACCTAAGTATACACAGTATTTCACATAACAATAGAAAAGTATTTATTCTAACATTAACGATATAGAACTATATAGGGGCGACGGTTTAGCCATAATTAGAAATGCTAATGGCCCTAAGACTGAAGGACTTTTTTAAAAGTATACACTAAGCTATGCAAGATTGCATTTTTTTTATATGTAACATGTAACCTCAACAAGGCAAATTATGAACTTTATATGAAATACAACTACGATACTGTATATGTTAACCCCAAATTGAATCATACACCTAGCGTAATTAAACATTTCTCAATATTACTTAATCACGGGACAGGTAATAATTCATATGAGGGCAGTCTAAATAATAATATCAATACATGTAACAACGCATCATGAAATAGCAGGTATACCAACACAAACAATTTATACTAGGATAGCGGGAATAAGAGCATGAGAAGGATAAATAGAAATCGAAAGTTAAGTTGGTATACGCCCCCGTTTTACTTACTAGCTAAATCTACAATTTGACATGAACTATTTAACCTATTAAATCGACATTTCCCAATAAATAACACACTACATAAAATATTCGATAAAAAACACAATCAAACTTTGATATAGTTGTACAAATAACTTGGAAAATATAATTGAGAGTTATAATAGATATATACTAAAAAGAAGCAATAACAACTTACAAAATAATACTAATAACTATGAATGTAGTTGTAAAAAAACTAGTAACTGCCACTACAAGAAAATTGTTTCACTAAAGATATCATTTACTTAACAATTGCATTTCCAGAAAATAATCCCAATCTGAGACTAAATTACATAGGGGTTATGTTTACTAACTTTAAAACCAGGTATACTAACCACAAATTTTCATTTAATAACCCAGATAAGAAAATAGGAAAGTTACTGTCAAAGTAAATTAAATCACTAAACGATGTAAATAAACTAGAGCATTTTTAAAACGTCCTCGACACCCACACTTAACAGCTCCACTTGTTTTCTTTGCCTGAGTTAAACGTTGACTATTGTTATGTTCCCTGGTAAAAGATGTTAACTTCAAGTCAAATATGAAATTAAATCACGTATCTCTGTTAATGATTTTGCTCTTATTGGCTGATAACCGTTTTATTTTTTTCATATATTCCTCAACTGTTTATAATGTTGTCAAACTCATAACTTCCACTTTTTTCTATTTCCCCTTCTCTCTCTCTAACTATATATATATATATATATATATATATATATATATACAAATAGTAGTAGTAGTAGTAGTAACAATATTAAAATATATGTATGTCAATTAAGTAACTCAGATACGTCCATATTGCATACCCTTAGTCACTTTTCGAACTAAGCGTACTTAGCCCGACGATTCTAAGTGGGGATGAAATATAGACGTATCTGTGTTGCTTAATTACTATAT
>OY744555.1:39805710-40015710 GCA_963556195.1 Sepiola atlantica
TATATCTGGGATTAGTGGATTACAGAACATACACATATCGACCTAACCAGCAGAAAATGAACTTGACTCTGTGGCAGAAAATTTGATGTCCCCTAGGCTCCTGAAAATTATCACATCTGTTAATGTAAACATGAAGGGCACCGTACCGCACGATGGTTATTCCTCGGACCCTTTCCTCATCAAAAGCAGGGTGAAAAAAGGGTGGGTCCTCGTCCCGACACTCTTTGACATGTTCTTCTCTCTGCTGTTGTCCTACGCCTTACACAAGTCGGAGGAGGAAGTGTACCTCTATACTAGAAGCAGTGGCAGCTGTTGGATGATAGCCCTATAGGAATGGACGTATCTGTTGGAAAGCGTTGGTTTAACGAATTAGCGAATTAGCGCGGGTTGACCCGTGCAGTCGAGTGCAGAATAGGGCCCGTTCACACAGTCAGAAATCACAGACGTGACATAAACACCGCGTGACGAGACCTCAGATCAAGGGTCTGTGCACCTGCGAGAGGCTCTGTGACGTCGCGGGCCTTTGCTTGGAAAGCAGAGGGATTCGTGACGTCACTCGTTCTTCCTGAGAAGCAAGTTTTTTCAGTCTGGGTTTTGGAGGCGAACTTATCAGACGTTATTTTACCATGTAGCTGCTACATAGTTAAGGGAATTATTTCCTTGAGAAAATACAGGCGAATATCTCTTTCCCCACCATCCACGAATGGTTAAGCCTTAATTGATAAGTAATTTTGAAAGTAGTAATTGGCTCCTTCTCTCTCTCTACGTTAGTGAATATTTTCAAGCCGATAGATATCTAACGCCTGTAATAAAATACATTGAAAGTTAAAAGGATGGTTTGTCTTCGGAGTATATCATGAAGTTTTTGTTGTAGTGGCGATGTTCATGGCAATACAGAAAGAAAGAAGAAATAATTCAGCCACTAGATGGCACGCCCCTCCACGCGACGAGAAAAGAAGAAGAGAGGGTACGAGAAATTGAAAAGTTTGATGACTATACGATTTTTGATGTTGACAAAATGACGAGTGTTTAAACGAGAATTGTCTCGGCCCGTTCCGGGACGAATATACAAAACTAGAAATGCCGAGGCCCTAAGTAGGGGTATGCAACACAGCATCTTCGTCCATGCTTGGCTTTGAGTGAAGACTAAAGTACGGATGGTACTTATATGCAAGATGCTCGTCACTGATTATGAAGCACTGAGGGCACACTCTGACGAAGCATTGCAGCGACTCATCAACTGCTTCGCACACGTATGCAGCCAATTTGGCATGACCATCAGCTTACAAAAGATGTACACCAAGATGTACACCAACCATCACCATTGGTGACTCTACCCTCAAGGTTGTCAAGGACTTCACATACCTCGGTTCCACTATTTCCAGCAATACCACCCTGGATACAGAACTCCACAAACGTATCTGCAAGGCGAACAGTCATTGCTCGGTTGACGAAGAGAGTCTGGAATAACAAAATGCTGACAACCAATATAAAGATGAAGGTGTACCGATCCTGCGTGCGCAGCACCCTGTTCTACGGCAGTGAATCCTGATCCCTCTACCCCCGCCAAGAGGACACCTTCCACATGCGCAACGTCAGAGGAATCTTAGGAATAACTCCGAAATACCACTTCTGAAACAAGATCGTACTTGACTAGGCGGACATTTCTAGCATGTTCGCTCTGCTCATCCAACAACAACTAGTGTGGTTTTACCATGCCAGACGAATGGAGGATGGGAGGATGGGAGGACTCCGAAATATATTCTTCGTGAAGAGCTCGCAACTGCCTCTAGACGAGCAGGAAGACGTATCCTACGCTGCAAAGATGTCTGCAAGCGAGACATGACGGCAGGTGGCATCGATCCAACAAGCTAAAGGTCCGTCGCTGAAGATCGCAGCAGCTGGAAAAGAGCTGTAAAGGCATGCTGAAGAAGAGTGACAACAGGTGTGACCAGCAGTGGAGGGAAAGGACAGTGCACAGACGGTAGAAGGCTACAACAAGACTCTCGCAACCAGACACCACATACATATGTGGCAACTGCAACATGACTTTCGATCCAGGATAGGCATGCACAGTCACAGCACACGCTGCAATTTGGCAACAGACAATTCTGAGGCGCCAATCTCCATTGTTTCCTGAGACAGACGGATGCCAACAACAACATATATATATATATATATATATATATATATATATATATATATATATATATATATAAAGAGAGAGAGAGAAAACTTATGTTGTATATGTTCGGTTATTCAGTTGTTACTTCTCCCACGCGCTGTTTTTCATCACCCAAAAATGACGTTGCTTTTGTAATTATTCGTGTTATCATGGCTGTCGCCGCAAACTCCCACACTTCTCGACTAAAAGCTTGACACTTATTTCACACAATCGATCATCGCCCTTATTTTTTACAAGACAAATACAAAATAGCAAAAAAGCCCACAAAAAGCTGTCGGCAAAATGGCAACGATTGTGGTGTAAAAAATCTCCCAAAATGGCAGCAAAGCGTTAAAAAGAATCAAAACGTTTGGCATTCGGCGAAAAATATAAAGATTTTGTATTTATTTCTTTACTTATGTTTACTGTTCATGTTTTTTCTGCATTCATATTTTTCTTGTTTTGACAATTATCTTTATTTTCCTTCCGTCTTTTTCTTTTGCTTCAATGTTTTACTCGATTCATTTAAACACTGTGTACGGCTTTGTTTTTTGTTTGTTCTGTGTACGTTTCCTGAAGTTCATGTTCTCCTTCCTTTTCTTTATTCCTTCTCATCTTTATTCTGCTTCCATTATTCGGTCCCGGTTTTTATCTCTATCCACTTTAGTATTTTATTCTTTTTCATTCTGCCTATTCATAATGTTCCTACTTTACTTTTATACTTGTTCTATTCTTTTTTTTTCATGGGGTGGTGTTTAATATTTCTTATTTATTATTGCTTTCTTTTTATGGGGTGGGGGTACATACTCCTTATTTATTATTGCTTTCTTTTTATGGGGTGGGGGTTCCTATTCCTTATTTATTATTGCTTTCTATTTATGGGGTGGGGGTTCATATTCCTTATTTATTATTGCTTTCTATTTATGGGGTGGGGGCTCATATTCCTTATTTATTATTGTGTTTGTTTCTTTCTTGTTACCTTTTCTTTCTCCCATGATTTCATTTGTTTTGCTTTTAGCCATTTTTGTTTCTTTTTTAATTTTCTATTAAGAATATTTCGCCAATCTTCTACACTCAAATCTTTACAATTTAACACGTGAATAGAATAAAATAACTTATTTCAAGTTAACTTGATTGAAATAACCCTCTTTTTACGGTTACGATGTCAAGAGCATAGACAATTCCAACTTAATCTCTTCCAGTAAAACTCATACAATCACATATACATAAACGGAATTATTTCGAAATATTTTTTCGTATTTTCCCCGTTTTCTCATGTTGCAAAAATAACAGATTAAATATGAAAGTAGATTTGCTGAGATTGGATGAAATATTCTTTCAGTTTGATAAACATCGCCGCTAAAAAATGAAAGAAATTATTTTTTATCGAAACTAATTTTTACGGTGACTGAGTATAAGTATATTTTTTTAAAATCGTTTTCATCATTCATTCACAGAAAAACATATGTTTTAGAAACGGGAAAAGTCCCAAAAAAACTCAGATACTCATCTGATTTTAATGAAAATTACTGTAATCTAAAAAATAAATATACAAATGTTAACATAAAATCATTTTTATTAAATTATCGACTTACATGATTTTTTCGAAACTCAATGACCACCTTTACAAAGACGTTACGTTCTTCGATTGCAATAAAAAACGTAACATTTTAATTTCTCATTTGTGTATATCTTTTACTACCAAAAGCTGCCTTTTAAAAGAAATAGATTAACACGTAACATAGAACTCAAAGATACACTTGTACAAAATGACGCAAGATCATTTTTAACATGATCCAAAGGATTCCGTAAATCAAGAGTAGAACTTATTTTCTCAATCTGTAGATTCCATATTTAATTTTCAGACAAGCACACCATTTTGGTCCTTTGTAAAGGTGGCCGTTAACTTTTGAGTATATGAATTTCATCCATCAATGTTTCATACAAGTCATTACTAGCGATCACTCGCTAATAACAAAAGTTGGTGTACTCTGGATCCTGAGTTACAAGCCTCATTAGATATAAAGGAATATCCGCTTATTTAAATCATCGTAAAAATCAATTTGCCTTATAAAAGCAGACGTTTACTATTTAGTTCTCTCCAATATCGAATGTGTCTAGAGTTTGACTGACATTGAATCACCTCAGTGTTTATGTACTTTCGTTCCCTTTTAACTTGAGGTTTAAATAGTGATCTCATTCCTCGATCTTAGCTACCATCCAAATTGTTCAACATCAGTTTCTATGAAAGCAGACGCGCTTAACAACAGGTAATTCAAATATAAAAATAGATAATAATGCCTTATAAAACTTATTACTTTCGCAACAAGATTAAAAGCATAATGTTGAACGTCCCGACTACTATACTAACGATCAGGTTTCGAATCTCAGTGTAAACACTCTTCCCTTTTAGTCACGCAAAGGTTATCTGATTCAGCGAAACATATTTATGTGTATGATTGTATATAAGGCAAGTAAATATCCATCAACACATGTCTACTTCGTTACGCGCAAACAGACACAAAGAAGGTGAGTCTAGTCTATCGGTTTTGCCACGCCCCACTATTCGCTTTCATTTCCGGAAAACGACTTCATGTTTTCGACATCACTACCCGTTTCTCAGCAACATAACTCGCGTTTGCAAACCTATATTTTGCGTAAATCTACTTATTTGACGTTAAATACTGTAAAACGTGTATCGGTTGTATATTTGATTCTGTGTTAAATGTTTACGAAATCCGTGTGACCGTAATTCATACAAACATTTGCGGTTCATTCGCACCAATTTTAATTTTCAACCATTCTAAATCTTTTGCCAAAGTATCGTGCATGATGTTTATTCCAAGTGTTGGATTAACACTGAACGTAACATTTCGATTGCTTTTCGATCAAGACATCAGTACAACTTCAAATTGTGAATCTTTTGTCAAAATCATCTTCCAGGGCAAATGTCGACAATGTTGTGAGCTTTATGGGCGACTTAATATATAATTTGAAATTTCACGAACCACTTAGAAAAATAACCGTAGTTTTAAAACATAAAACAATTATTTAATGTATACAAAATTCAAAGAAACTTAATTTCATCTCATTCGGCATTCTCTTTAAACTACTTGTACTTGGTTTTTCTTAATTGGGGTTTAGTATTATTCCATGGTGCTAATACTTTGCACTTCACACGCTGCACGTTGATAGTTGTTGCTTCATTTTCGATATCGTCGAAATCCATTCACTGCATTCTATCTATGTTTGCAGAAACCTGTACGAGTAAAACATCTAATAAGTAGTTTCCAAACATTAAACTATTAAATAATGCACATTATTTGCAAGTAATAATTAGGTTATACTATGACTGAATGGCGTCGCATTGTGATTCCGAGATTCCATAATGTCTTGAACATATATCGAATTCATCAGTGTTATTTTTCGTTATTTTTTAATCGGAAGATTCATGAAAATTGAAAAAAAGGTGTCCAAATCTTTTTGTGAGAATCAGAAGTGTTACGCGGATTACAAGGGTTTCCTTTGGCCACCGGTTGGACACCACTGTTTTTGGTAATTTAAAAGATGATAAATATATACAATCTATGTGGAGTATCCTGAACAATTACGTTGGCAACATTAAAAATGCTGTTGTAAAAAATAACTGTCACGAGTAATTGATTTTTTTTGCTACTTTTCAAATAAAGGATTTGGGGGGGCTTTTATTGTTCACATGGTGTTGATATTATGAGGGATCACCTCCCTATATTTCATCAACAATTTATTATTTGTCCGCATGGCCTTAATGATGGATATATACTGATACAGGTTCATCATTTTTTCACGCCGTTGTCACGTGTTCATGCCGGTTGTCGTCACAAGTTAAAAAGGAAATCGTTAATTATTCGCGAATGAAAAGTAAATTGATCTAAAAACTTAATTTTCTTAAAAATATGTAAGTAAGAAGATCTATTGATTACTAAAAAAAGTAAACATTATATTGAGATCGGATGATTCTACGATTATTTTTCAATTTTCTTCGATCAGGGATTTTCATTTTATTGTTAAACACAACAATTGTTTTCACTGTCATTGCTTGACAATTTAATAAGTATTTTCGAGTTTGTTAATTTTTCTATTCTTAAATTAATAAATAATAAAAAGCTCAGAACTAGAGATGCAAAACTAGCAAACAGTCTGATAGGGTGTGCTGATTACGTGACGAATATAGGAACGGGAAACTGGCTATGCAGTGTCAACCTTGCGTCCGGCAAATTGATTATTAATGAAGCTCGAAATTAGTTTACGCTGTTGGATTTTTTATTCGAATAATTATTCGATTCATAGTAACTAAAAATTAAAATAATTTCATATATAATTATCGAAGGAAAAACGCGAAGAAAATCGAAGTTGTCTCATTTTTTTTCATATTTCTGTAAATAATGTGTTTGAAAATCTAAGTTGGATAAACTTTCAATCAAATCTTCTTTCAACTAATACAAAAATCCCGAATTTTACGACTCTGAATATTGCGAAATCAGTTACAATATTTCGCGCGTAATATAATAAATAAATATGTTAGACACGCAATAATTTATCAGAGATTTCTGAACATACAAAACTCACACGACGACAACACACACGCGGATACAACTTCATACACAGACTGAATCATAATTCTTTTCACTTTTCTTTCTAAAAAAAACTGGAATCTTGTTCCGAAATAACTCTGTAATTTGCTTACCCACATAAGCTGTTGACTTGTTGTCAATAAAGCTAAGTATAATTTTATATGCATCAATTTTGTCAATTTTTTTTAAATGCGCTTTTCTTCGACAGATTATGGTAAGGAGCGATGACAGGAAGTGAGGAGCCTATGGCGGCTTAAAGTTTCGCGGCTTGGATTCATCAGACCAAATTGCTCTCAAATCTTTTAATAAGAGTTTGCGTTGATGGATAACACTTTGATTTTATTGTATTTCCCAAGTGAATTCAATCGACACTTTCTGCCAATTGAGTCAAAAAAGTGGAAATAGAATTGCAAAAATGTCAGAATTAATTGGATTAATTCGTGAAGATAAACATTTTCGAATCAAAACCGGATGTGGTCAACATTTTCGTGATTATTTTTTATTTCTGTGTTTCCCCCATCTCATTTCCATAATTAGTTTTCGATGTTCTTTAACATATCTTCTATTCATTTATCTATCCATTTATCTATCTATCTATATATCCCCCATTCCTCATTAAGCTCATAACTATCTATACATACATCTATTTATATATCTAAAACGGTATGTTCACATCTATCTATCTATCTATCTATCTATCTATCTATCTATCTATCTATCTATCTATCTATCTATCTATCTATCTATCTATCTAAGTATTTACCTATCTATCTATCTATCTATCTATCTATCTATATATATATATATATATATATATATATATATATATGTATATATATATATATATATTAATCCATACAATTCACTCATGCTTGTTTCTATCTCCCCCCCCTCTCGCTCGGTCTCCCTTTGTTATAACAAAGAATACATTTCTATAAACAATTCTTGTTTTCATTATTTTCATTTGTCATTCGTGTCTGTCTGTTTAATATATGTAGGTACGTCAACTAGCATTATGTTCGCTCAGAGACTTCATCACGTAAACAGGGTCAGCTAGGTAAGGCGGTTAACACTTTGGGCCAATCGTTGACTCGGAGACGATATATTAGCGGGAATGGAAGAGCCAGTTAGCATGGGACAAAAACTGCGTATGGACATGAGTGAGATGGCTTAAAATCAGTCATGACGAATCTCTGCGTTTCTAATCAATGCCACGTTACCGCAGCCGCTTCTTGCCATCCCTTGTTTTTACACAGCGAACACAAACTCAGTTGGATAAACTGTATCTTCTATTTTCTTTAATTCTTGATCTGAATTGTGCACCGTTTTGCGTACTTCACGGAGACGGGTGAAGGAAAGCATACATGATTTTAAATTTAACTTTTGGGTTCTTGGCAACTAACGTAAGTGTCGGAGACCCTTAAAGCTCATATCTACATATCTATCTTCAGGAAAATTCCTTATTTAACCTCTATATCTCCTCTCCCCACCCACTCTTCAAATATATATATATATATATATATATATATATATATATATATATATATATATATATATATATATATATGTGTGTGTGGGTGTGTGAGTGTGTGTGTGTGTGTTACATAGTCCTTTAATTACTCGTACCTTTTCTTCTGTGCAACATCGCTGCCATCATCGTCACACGCCGCGCGTCCAGTATCATCATTGTTGTATTGGGCTGTAACAAATATTCTCATACACAGCGAAAAACAAGGCATACTCTCTCTTCTAAATGTGATTACTTTTATTTAAGCGTCAAGTTTATGTCTTTGTGAGAGATGTATAACTAACGAAGATAGAGAGATAAATTTACTACTTTTATGGTAGTTAATTCCTAAGTATTTATGGCACATTAAGTCCTTAGCCATTCGAGAAGGGGGGGAAGGAATGTCATCACGCCTGTATTCTTTAGGGAAAGAAATTCTCCTTTTTATTTGTGAACTACATAGAGAAATACGTCTGTTCAGCTTGCTTCCAAAAAACAGACTCGCAAAACTCAGTTTCCCACACAAGAGTCGGTGACGTCACAGTACCCGTATGTACAGGTGCATTCGTCACAGCCTGACTCCCTTGAACCCCTGACCTAAAAGGTCTCATCATAATGGTGGCCTGTCAATGTTTGTGAGCTCCAACTTTGAGAATCAGTTTTATTTTGCACTCGACTGTACGGGTCCACCAGCACTAAATCGCGCAAGTCAAACTAAACGATACCCTACACATACGCCCACTTAACATGCGTCCGGCCTCACAGGGACAGTATCCATATATATATATATATATATATATATATATATATATATATATATATATATATATATATATATAATACTAATGATACTCCAAGCAACGTAAACATCCACAGGATAGGAATCTAAAGAATTTAAACCAGGTCTATAAAAAGTGTTCTATATAAATAAAGCCTTTATATATATAATTGTTTTTATTTATACAGATATGTACAACATTTGAGACACTGGAATGTCGATATATATATATATATATATATATATATATATATATATATATATATATATATATATATATATATATATATATATATATTTATATATATATACATATATATATATGTATATATATATATATATATATATATATATACATATATATATATATATATATATATGTATATATATATATATATTTCATGATTTTGGGGGGACTACAACATTTTATTATTGCACGCATGAAGGGAAGACGAATTCTATCGTTCATGATTAAAAGTTAATGAAGAGAAAGAAAATGCCAGCCGACCGGGTTCGCCCTATCTTGACAAAGGCTTTTCACCCCGTTTTGTGTTTAAATCCCTCGATACAGCCTTTGTTAAGAGAGGGCGAACCCGGTCGGCGGGCATTTTTTTTTCTTGATTAACTTTTAGTCATGAACGATAGAATTCGTCTTCCCTTCATGCTTGCAATATATATATATATATATATATATATATATATATATATATATATATATATTTGACAACATATTTATCTTTGGAATTTGTTAGATGTGGATACATTATTTGAATTAATCGAACTACAATAGACGTCTTGGTTGTTATTTTCGCAACGTTTCAGCTGATGTTTTCCGACCTTTACAGAAGCATCTTTTCGAACCAGAACGGCTCTTATTTTAAACTCATTGCGACTCGTACCGTAACCTAGGAACCGGTAGAAATGTTAATCAATTATTATGGTATGTTTAAATACTAATGGTCACCTTCCCACAAAAAATGACGGAAATTATCTTCCGATAGTGTCTGCACTAATATTCATGAAAACTAATAGATTTACGTCAGTAATTCAATTTTTCATACATAAATGACTATAATCATTTCTGATGACCTTAAGGAAAAACACTAACCATTTACTTTCCTCAGTGTAAATGAGTTCTGTCTATACTCATTTCACACATCACGGATTGTGTATTTTATTTCTTAATCTTCCATCGCCACTGGACATTGTTACGCTCAGAGGCTAGATAAAGCATATTTGCTAAATTTTATGTGACGAGACGCGTATATACTTATTTATATAAAATATGCAAATAAATACACTAAAGTATTTATGATAGAGTACAGGATTATCGTATAATGTACGGATTAACCTTCAATCCTGAGAAGACTCGAACATCATTTTTAATCAAAGCCTGTAACCGTTGCGTGTGTGATTCAAATGGACGCCATATGCTACAGTTTCTGGCGTGAATAGAATGTTTAAAGTTTATATTGTAGGATTTAATTAGCGCATATTTAATTAGCGTATATTTGCGAATACTAATTTATTAGAAGTTCAAAAGAAATAAAGTATGTAAATTGAGAAATGCGCATAGTTTTGATGGCGTTTTTTTAATAGTATATAATGAAGCTGGCAGACTTAATAAATAGTTATGGCACTCTGATGTAGTTTCGGCTTCAGACAGAGAGAGTCATCAACTCCATTATATATATATATATATATATATATATATATAACACTGTTTATCTTTGGATTTATTTAGATGTTGATACATAATTTGAATTATTCGAACTAGAATACACGTCTTGATTGTTATTTTCGCAACGTTTTAGCTGATGTTGTTTCCGATCTTTTTCGGGGGCATCTTTTCGAACTTGAAAGGCTCTTATTTAAAACTTATTGCGAACTGTTTCCTTAACCCAGGAACCGGTTGAAATGTTAATCAATTATTATGGTATTCTTAAATACTAGTGGTGACCTTCCCACAAAATATAACGGAAACAAAAAGTATTTATGATAGAGTACAGGATTATCGTATTATGTAAGGAGTTAACCTTTTATCATGAGAGAACTTTTAAATGATTGTTAATCAACGCCTGTAACCGTTGCATGAGTGATTCGAATGGACCCCATGTGCTACAGTTTTTGGCGTGAATAGAATGTTTAAAGTTTATATTGTAGGATTTAATTAGCGCATTAAGTTAACATAAATTGGCGATCCTCGTTAAGAGTTCTTTTATTTCTACATAGAAAATAGGGAATCATCTTATTTCTACATATCAGTTAATTGAAAAGCAAACGCCCATCTTTCTATTTACAAAAGAGAAAAAAGTTAAATTAATTCCTGAAAATGTCTG
Source organism: Sepiola atlantica (assembly GCA_963556195.1). Classification (NCBI taxonomy): domain Eukaryota; kingdom Metazoa; phylum Mollusca; class Cephalopoda; order Sepiida; family Sepiolidae; genus Sepiola; species Sepiola atlantica. The sequence continues at coordinate 39,817,112 of OY744555.1, forward strand.
CCTATGAAGTTGAAATATTTAATTCCTCCTGATTAAAATAAATATTATTTAATCAATACGGGTGTTTATCATTTGCAAATATGTAACAAATACACGGAATATGAAATTATATAATCAAATCTGACAACATTGAAATATCTAATAAATCATGTTTTGATGTTTATGAAAAATAAAAATTAATTTATTCTGTTTTTCTCCAAAAATGATTTCTGCTGCAATGGTATTTAAAGAATACTCCCAATTATTTCCACGAGATCTAAATTAAGAATCGCCTATTTGTTTGCGTAGTGTGTGTTTGGAAATGCTGGTGTGTGTGAAGGTGTTTGGAAATGCTAGTATAAGTGAAGGTGTGTGGAAATCCTAGTGTGTGTGACAGTATGTAGAAATGCTGGTGTGTGTGATGGTGTGTGGACATGCTGGTATGCGTGAAGGTGTGTGGAAATACTCGTGTGTGTGAATATGTGTGGAAATATTGGTGTGTGTAAAGGTGCGTGTAGATACTGTGTGTGTAAAGGTGTGTGTAAATGCTGGTGTGTGTGAAGGTGTGTCGGAATTCTGGGGAGTGTGAGAGTGTGTACACATGATGATATGTGTGAGAGTGTGTAGAAATACTGGTGTGTGTGAAGGTGGGTGAAAATGCTGGTATGTGGGAAGGTTTGTGGAAATGCTTGTGTGGGTGAATGTGTGTGAAAATGCTGGTGTTTGTGCGAGTGTGTGGGAATGCTGGTGTGTGAGTGTGGAGTTTATTCTTGCTTCGTAATTTTGCATGATACTCAATAAAAATAGGATTATGAAAAATATTGTTTTACGAAAAAGGGACGACTGCACCTAGTAAAACGGAAGAAATGAACAGAGAGTTGTCACTATCTATGGAGGGATAACATGGAACGTGTCAGCGATTAGGTGCATGGGGTTTCGATAATGAATCAAAAAATTGGTTCAGCGAAGTGGTACATTAGGAGTGTTACATGTGCGACTTGTGGAGATTTATTACTTTTATGTGGTAACGTGTTTGCCAGAAGTAAGAGTTATCAACCTTTTTCGTTACCTTGCAGCAGAATTACGTTTGGAGTTATTGCTGCTTCAATATAGTATATTACGTACGAATATTCGTCGTTATGGAAATCAAAATTCTTCGCTGGATGTCTGGAATTACACTGCTTGACCAGCTCTACAACTAGGATATCCGAAAACGCTACGGCATTGCATCGATTGAGGTCAAGATAAAAGAATGTCAGCTGAGAGTGGTTTGACATGTGATGCGGGCCAATAACGACACCGTCGCGTACTCGCCTTTGTACTTCAGTCGCCGGAAAACAACCAAGGTCAATGATGGGATTGGCAGACACATTGTGCAACGATCTCTGTGTAAGCAGCTCTGAACCAGGTCGTGTTAAGTGGAGAAAAACATCCATCTTTTCGGATCCCGCTGTAACTCGAGATTAACGTAAAAACAAAAAAAGAAGAATCAAGTATTTTACGCATTTCTTTGTGTTTGGTTTACAAATCCACGGTATAATGGTATAAAGTTATGATTTTATAATGTTATAATGGTATAATGTTATAATGTTATGATGGTATTATGTTATAATGTTATCATATAATGTTCTAATGTTATGATGTCATGATGTTATGATGTTATAATGTTCTAATGTTATGATGTTATTATGGTATGATGTTATCATGTTATGATGTTATAATGTTATGATGTCATAGTGTTCTAATTGTATGATGTCATTAGGGGTGGGACGTAATGGGTTAAAATTTCAGATTCATGCGAATAGTATTTTTTGTGTTCATTTATACATAAATAATACTAAACAATAAAAAAATTAAACAATTTTGCGAAATTCAGAAGGTGCAGGCCAAAAATAGCCGTTAGGGCTCCACGGGACTCAAAATCCATTATTTTACTGTTAAAAAGTGGTTTAATGCGACATTGCCGGTCCTAAACATTTTCAAAAGCTATGAATGGGTATAAATGGTTAAATCTGATATACTACTTTAATTGAGGACCATTGTCAGGCTGTAAAACGTTTTTATGAATGTAGAATAGCCAAAAACTAGTAAAAAATAGCCAACATTTCCAACATCAAACGCTTCACATGTGTAAGGCACACATAAGAGATGTAGAGGTACATGATTGGAAGAAGTAAACGCAGAGATCAGCTGTTCAATTTGGAGATTCTTCTGAACGGAGTCTGTCATGACAGATGTCAGTTTTCCCCAAATCAAAGCTTTATTGCACCCTAATGTCAGAGACAAACGATTAAGTGATGCCAAAAAAGATTTACATTGTTCCTTCGATCTTCAACTGCCATGTTTAGTGAACGCAGACGAAATTTCTTCCAACTGGAAGTTTGAATCACCAATGATTGCCACTCACCATTTAGTCTGTTGCGGGGTGTGGTGTCATAGTGGAATGTTATCACATCAGATGGAGTAGTAGTAAGAAAAGCTAAGGTAGCATTCCTTTCTTCCTGGATTGCCATCAAGTGCTTTATTTTCCGCATCGTCTTTGCTGATGGGAGAACATACTTATATTGTAAATATTCTTCCTCAGTGTGAGGTCGTTTATTCTTCGGCGGTTCAACTTAATTTTTTTCAACATCAGCTTTCAGAGCGTAGTTCAACCCCAGACGTTTCTTAGTCGCAACCTTATACGCCATCCGTGCTGATTCTGGAGAAATGTTTGCGGCTGATGAGGAAGCAGCCAGTTCAATCTTGATGGAGTCAGTAAATGTGTTGCTTCCTTCACGGAGATTGAAAGTCATATCTGTCTGAACTCACACTTCCTTACAGCTGACCGTGGTTCGTACCCTCCCTGACCGCTGCACAGCAACATTGATATTAGTATCACTATCGACAAGAGTACTGTTCATTATTGTAACCCTTTATTATTCCTCTGTAACTGAAATAGCTATCTCTTTCTCCTCCCTTTCCTCCGTCTCAACAGCCATTTACCCATGTTCTTCACCGATATGCATGTTGTCAATGTGCAACTTGATCAAAGAAAAACTGTTTCTCATTTGCATCAAACGTCTCCACGTCAACACCCTTTCCCAGAATATTTAAAATAATGTGATTTTTTGTCTTCCATTGAATCAAGTTTGACCTCTTCGATCTTCTGAACTTTGCTATTGTACTCTCTCAAGTATCGATGAAGTTTATCTTTCACTCCTTTTATTGTTGTTAGTTTAATGTATCTTCTAAATGCTCTTTGCCAGTGAGCCAGCAGACACAGAGAAAATTGATGAAGATGCTCTTTCTGTTTTGTAGATCCATAAGTTGGAGCATGATGAACTATGGCCAAAACGCACTCATGTACAGTTCGGAGGTTTTCAAGCAAAGTGAAATCCCAATCATCGTACTAGTACTTTGTTCCACCCATCCTATCTTCTCAAGTTAACTGAACTGAACTGAAAAAAATAAGAAAATAAATTGTTTTTAAACTGCTTGAATATAATACAATGCCATTGTTTCGACATTACAATGCTGCTCAACTATCTACACCCATTCATAACTAGTGTAGAGGCTTGGGAACCAATTAGGTTGCTTAACGGAGGATTTGGGCAAATTTTGGCTATTTTTCACTAGTTTTCGGCTATTTCACATTCATAAACACTCTTTCACAGCCTGGAAAGTGTCCTAAATTAAAGTACTATATCAGATTTAACCATCTATATCCATTCATAACTTTTGAGGATGTTTTACGACCTGCAATGTCACATGAAACCAATTTTTCACCGTAAAATAGTTGATTTTGAGTCCCGTGGAGCCGTAACGGCTATTTTTGGCCTGCACCTTCTGAATTTTGCAAAATTGTCAAAATGTTTGATTGCTTAGTGTTATTTATGTATAAATGAACACAAAAAATACTACTCGCATGAATCTGAAATTTTCACCCATTACGTCCCACCCCTAATGTTATAATGGTATGCTGTTATGATGTTATAATGTTATAATGTTATAATGGTATGATGTTATGATGTTATAATGTTATAATGTTATAATGGTATGATGTTATGATGTTATAATGTTAGAATGTTAGAATGGTATGATGTTAAGATGTTATAATGTTATAATGTTGTAATGTTCTAATGTTATAATGTTATAATGTCATAATGTTCTAATGGTATAATGTTATAATGTTATGATGTCATAATGTTATAATGTCATGATGTTATAATCTTTTCGTGAAAAACTAAATGTTATTTGTCTTAAAGAGTATCTATATATTCTCTGAATTACTAGTTACTTATTAAGGAATCCAAAATATTGCTCTCTTTGTCTTCACCAACCGGTACTTCAGGTCTCGTGAAAAACGGAACACTAAACATAAAAGGGCTAATTCCGAAGTGAAACTAGAGAGAAATAGCGAAAAAAAACCATAATTATCGTCTGTGTTTCAAACAACAATATTGCCCATTGTCATCTACACAACGGTTAATTGTATTGTTTGTTATTATTACATTTTAAGAATTAAATTTAATTCAATAAATGTATTGGCACTTGTTTCGCTCTTTTGTGAATTTTTCAAACGACAATATTGTGCATTGTCGGATAATTTCTAAAAGTAAAAAAAAATATCATTTGTGTTTTCGTTAAGGAATGCGCAAACATAAACAATTCGGATAACTGGGGACTCAACATATTTCCACAGAATAGTGATGACGTATTTAGCGACTGCTCTCGCCGGATGTCATCAGAACCCACAGGTTCAATTATAAGAGAAGTGGGTTAGAAAAGGATAATGGCGTATTGGATAGTAGAAATAAAGTAATCGGTGAAATTCCATTTCGTGTTTCTGAATTTTATTTAAAAATTAACCTAACGAAACTTTGCAAAGTATTAATTATCTGGATCTTCGTAGTGTGAACACTTTCTGCTTTATTAGGAGACACACCATAAAGTTTGTAAACATTTATACGACACGTAATAACCCTCTACACCTCAAATTCTAACAGAGAATATCAACTGCAGGTGGAGGGAAACTCTTTATTAACTGAACTCCCCCTTTGTAAAACTTGATGAAGTCGTTTTAAAAAAATAGACGTTAACATTTGATATTTAAACGGTTAATTGATGCTAACATAATTTTGGTTTTAATAATAACAAATGTTGAGATGAAGTGGTGTGTCGTATACAATGGTTAATTTTATTGTTTATCATTATTACTTTTTTGGAATTTGGAAAACTATTTCATTTGATTCAATAAATGTAGTGACACAAAAGTGGCTCTTTTGTGAATTATTAGCGTATTTAAAGCGTTTTCATTTAATTTGCAATTGATGAAGACGAATAAAGTGAACATTTTGTTATGTCGTTAGCGCTAACAAGGATTTCAAAAACTTAGTGTTTACAAATTACTGTGATGAATCAAAAATTGTGTTTTCTAAAAAACAGTTAATTTTACAGTAGTATTTGTTTTTTTTTTATTAATTTGTCACCTCTGATCAGGGGGGGGGCACTCGTTGATAAGAGTTAAAGAGATTGTCAGTTGGACGATGATCGCATCCACGAGAGCACCTGAAATAATCAGTGGGATAGCCAGAAGAGTACTTAAGAAGAATTGCTTATCTAAGAGTAAACAAGTATTTGCTCATCTTTAAGATGAATTTTTTCGGGAAAGAAACTGCGTTCATCGAAGTTTCTTTTGGTTTTTGGTGAACGGAAAAAGAAATGAAAGTTATTTGCTCTGTCACGTTTTAGTTTGTAGTATCATTTACATCGTTAAACGCGTAGATTGAAAGGACGCGTCTCTAGAATATTCGTTCGTGTTTTATTAAAAGAAGCCCTGTTTTAACATGACTATATTATATCTATTTTTAAATGTACAGTATTTTTGTTTTTAAATGAACAAATGTAAAGAAAAATAGAAAAAACGAGGAAAAAATCACTTAAAATTTTTGTCTGGAAAATTCTGATTTGTTTGACGTATCCGTGTGCCTTCCACCGTAGAATCAATTGGGACGGTCATTTTAAATATTGACTCGTTGAAGCTATTTTCAAATTAAAATCTCACTTTTATGGCAAGGCAGATATCCCCCTCGTCTAGCCGTTGCTAAACAATATTTCCTATTCAACTCTCCAACTTTATGTCTTTTATACGCAAATGTCTCTCCGGCGTATATTCAGAACTGGTAATAAATATGTTCAATTGACTCTAGGTTTAAATTGTTCCGTGGCTTCGTTTTAACGTGTTCTAATTTCAGACATTGTCGTTGCATTTCCCATTTAAACCATCGTTTCCTTTCACATTAAAAGTCAATACGTTTTGGAGTTTTTGTGAGGTTTAAAATGTCTTAATGTGCAAAATTGAAACGATTACGACCGTATTTAATGACAGTGTGTTTTAGACTACAACTCATGTTAGTGTATTCCATGGTATTGTTTCTGAGAAAATGAGAACAAAGTACTAGACGAACCTCTAGGTGTTAGATAATGGCCTTATAACAATGGTCGTATCTGTTGGAGATCGGGGTTGACTTGCGCGAATTTACGCGGGGCAGTCGAGTGCAGAACAGAGCTGGTTCTCACAGTCGGAGCTGGCAGATGTGACACGGTTACGTGTGACGAGACCTCATATCTAGGGTCAGTCTACACCTGCGTGGGAAACAAAGGGATCTGTGACATCACTCGTTCTCGTGAGAAGCGAGTTTTTAGCAGTCTGATTCTGAGAGCGAACTGAGAGGACATGCGATTCACAATGTAAACATACGGAATATTTTCTCTTCAGGGAAGACAAGCGCGAGAATCCCCCCCTCTCTAGGAATAGTTAAGAACACATAAATAACTATGATAACGTGGGATTTGCTCTCTAGTACTCCCTCTCGGCGTGGTGAATTTTCCCAAGATGAAATAACAAGGCTTGAATAAATGAATAAAATTCAACAGAAGAGTTTGTCTTCGGAATGCAGAACATGGCTTTTATTGCAGACAACAGACGACCACTCACTGGACGACACGGCACACCTTCTACCCGACGAGTAACGAAACGCGTACTGCCTCGGTCGAGGCAGGAGTCGTAGGTATGCAACATAGGCACCAAACTAAAACTGCGTTATTGCTGGCTCTCTTGCTTGCTTGTTTTGGATCTTCTCTTTTGTTTCTCTGTGCGCACTGAATGGCAAGATTCTTTAAAACAAGATCGTTTTGTGACGTCATTCTTTAAAACAGAACAGTGCTCAGTAGATAGAAATTACAAAAAAAGATTAAAAACATAGGGCTACCATGCATCCTTTATAACGTAATCAATAATTATAATTATTGATAATAATTATTGGAAAATACGACAAAAAGAAAAGAGAGAAAGGATTGATCGAATGGAAAGAGATGAAACAGGAAAGGATATACTTAATTAGATTCATAACACATACTGATTGAACAGGTAGTTGGTGATTTATTATATATACATATATATATATATATATATATATATATATATATATATGTGTGTGCGCGGGGTGTATGTGTCTCTGTGTGTGTGATTTGTAGCCGGGGTCTCTTTTCTTGCTCAACTGACGGTTTAAAATAAACAGTTAACTAATAAGTGCAATTATCATTCATTCAACATACTTATTATTGAAAAAAATATTTTAAAAGAAAAGACAATCAATAATTTCATATGGCATCTTTAAATTAATGACCCTGTGAAAAAATCACAGTTTACAAGTAAACGCCAGTGAATCAAGATATGACAAATACAGGTGCCATGTTAACACTTGATGGATTCTAAAATGTGTCTATGTAAATAAAAAAAAACTATACTGTTTATTTTACAATCAAGCATATTGGTGTATACTTTCTGCTGACACGATACACACACACAGACACACACACATATATATATATATATATATATATATATATATATATATATATATATATGGGGTAAAATGAAATGTCGTGGTGGACAAAATGTGTAAAAATATGACAAAAGTGCAGTAGAAAAACAAAAAACAGACATTTTTTGACCGGTTTCGTTCCTGGCGAACGTCTTTAGCAAATGAAAATATGGAAATAATTTTATTTTGAAGGCACACACAAAGGATGATCTGATTGGACCATATGAGAAGATATTAAGTGATGTTGGAATATGATGAGTAGGTAACACATTCTTCTATGTTTCTTATTCTTCTGTTTATATTTTTATTTATCCACTTTCTCTCTTTTACTATCACGCCTAATGAGTTAGTATGGAGAAGGCGGCGGTGTAGGGGGACAGGCGACACTCTGTTGTGTCGCATTGTATAATAGCCACTTCCAGGAGAACCTTACAACTGAATGTCAGGTGGCTCTCTACTTCTATGTTGCAGAGCCCACTCATCTTTTTAAAGGCATAGGTCATCAAGCCTTGATCTTGAGCAGTCATTACTATTCTCTCCTGATCACAATGGAGAGACCCTCTTTTCAGCCTGTCTACAGAGCGTTCCTGATCTCTATATATCTATGGGATAATTAACCTAGGGAATAATTAGCACATTGTTGTTTGGCCCATTCTTCCAGTGTTCTAGAATCGAATGTCTTGGTGTATTTCTTGTGGCTTTTGCGGGCTATTTCTCTGGCAGGATATATAGGTAAGTGTATGTGTGTGTGGATGTATGTGTGTGTGTGTGTGCTCTCAAATAAACTCAAACTTTTTTATAAAGAAGCAGTTTGTAACTTTTCTGTAAAAATGTGCTCTTTTTACATTAATCAGATTGTTTAATGGAAGAAGTTAGTCGATCTATATTGAGTTGATCGAACAGTAAGCGTTATTTTACGAGAATGTTGTACTTAGATTTGGCGCGAAATACACGCCGAACGTTGTGTATCGTCGTATTGAATTCTGAGAGATTTTCTACGATACGTCATTTTGATTTCACGCTCAGATGATGACGGAATCTTCTATTATGTCGAGAGAAGTGTAGTGATTCAGAAAAATAACCTTATGTAATAGATGCCACTCCAAAAATTGAGATAAACAAATGAGTAGAATCAAAAGGTAATAAGACTATCATCTTATTGTTCAGGTAGGTAACTCTAATAGATGTACTAATGACTATCTATGATTACTAACGGACCCGGTTCTCTGAGTGGGAATTCAAAAACTTCTGGCCCCAACGTTGAACTATTGAATAATGTGCAGTTGCTGTTTGTCCAGCTCGAATGCAGAGACCATGACAAGTAAAACATCAACCGGAAATGTAAAAAAATATGTTTGAAATTTAAAATTGTTGTGTTATCGGTAAAAAAATAATTTTAATAATTAATCGTTTGGAAACAATTGTTGGAACTTAAAAAAGTGAAACGAATCCGTCATAAATATAAGAGCTATACATATTTTGAGACGAGTTGACCAACGTTTGTAGCCCTAATGAGTTTTACCTATATAACTTTGTTCGAAGGGCAGACTTATGCTGCAATTTACACTTTATTTTGTTATTTGACTTTATAGTATGCTATTAATGCTCTATCCAGTATATTGAGCTTCAGTTTCATCCGGATGTTCACTAATTAAAGATATTAATTGTCTCTTATATATTTTGTTGAATGAACTTTATATATATATATATATATATATATATATATGTATACATACACACATATATATGAATACATATATATATATATATGTATATATATGCATATATACATATATATATATAAATATATATATACACGTGTATATATATATACACGTGTATATATATATATATACATATATATGCATATATATCCGTATATATACGACATGTGACGTTAGGGTTAGTATTAGGGTTAGAATACCAGGCGCTGTATGTGAACACCTAGCTATTAACAAAATGTGTCACAAACTCCTGAATAACTGTCACCAATAAGATGTCGGAAAATTGGGATAGGGTTGCTCTTCTAGGAGTAATCAAAATCTGTGATGGTGATTGTAATGTATATATATATATATATATATATATATATATATATATATGTATATATACATATATATATATTTATATGTATGTATATGTATATGTATATATATATGCGTCCATATATATGTATATGTATATGAATATATATGTGTATATATGTATATATATATATGTATATATACATATATACATATACATATATATATATGTATATATATATATATATATATATATATATATATATATATATATATATATATATATACAAAGTAAGATAATACATTAAGGATATGTATAATATCCTTAATTCGTAGACTATAACGATAAAAACGAAGCTCAATATAGTGTATATAGCAATACTATTACTTGAATTACATAATAAAATGAAAAATTGGTAAGATATTATTAAAGTTCAAAAACAAGGAGTGATACTGCGTCTTTATTCATGAGTTTTCAAAGAAAATCTTTTCCTCAGAGGACCATTACTGCAATGACATTAATACAGGTAAGATTTAAGCTTCGAAAATATATGAAAATATATTTAAAAAAATGCATAAACGTATATAAACTATCAAATGTTTTTGCTAAAAACGCAGTTTTTGGTTGAACTTCTCCGCTTATCGAAGTCATGAAGTTTAAAACACTTTCAAGAAAAATGTGAAAGAAGTCGATTAAAAAACAATCCAGGGTTTGAATGGTAAGCCTAAAACGAAAGAGTTATCCAGTTTGCTTGCTATTGATGCTTTAGATGACAGTGAAAGGTGTATTCAAGGTGTATGCAAATTCATAAAGCGATAGAAAAAAAACAAAATCATATAAAAAGTTCAGAAGACACACTGTGTGTTTAATATTATGATGTCCAATTAAAGGTTCTTGTGATCTGATAGTAGGAATTCTCCAAACAACCACTTCTTGGTCTGACGTATATATAGAAATAATGTGATGGAGTAGAAACATACAGTAAGATCTGATTAAAAAAACAATTGCTAGAAATTGGAAAATCATAAATAAAATATTAAAAGTTCGGCTTAAATGTAAACTCAGCAGGAGCCAACTTAACATGAAAACTAAAATGTATTAAAGTTAAGGAAGTAAGGGAAATTACAAAAATACGCAAAAAAGGAGGGGAGGGATTAAAATATGACACAGTGTCAAAAGAAGAAGGATGTGGGTTTTGAAGTTAGCATATTAAATAAAAAAAGAAAGATGAAATAAAATAAATAGAGATAGAGCGGAAAAAGATGGATACAAACACCGATTGAGGGAGACACACCGGAAGGATAACGAAATATGTGGCTATGTGGCATCAGTCAGACATGAAATGTAAGCGACGGCAACGAGCAGTTTTTAATGTTAAGGTTGAATGAAATATAATTCATAGATTTACAGGCATACCTACACATAAGGATGAGTACACACATACTTTAAGACGAATAAAAAACACATACTTACATCCCTTCCTACACATGCGTACATACATGCATGTATATATATATATATATATATATATATATATATATATATATATATATATACGCAGATGAATGCCAAAAGTACCCACATATATATATATTTATAGACAAACTCACATACATATACATATATAAAAACATACACACCCACATGCATATACGTATATACACATATAAATACACATACATATATATGTATATATACACAAACATACACACATGTACACATATACACACATATACATATATATATATATATATATAAAAAATACGTGTACATACATATACACGCATACACATGTACACATACATATACATATATGCACATATATATACACACATAGATAAATAAATAGACTAACATACATATACGTACACAACGCCTTAAAATAGCTACAGATACATTTAATTAGACACATATATACACACATAGATACATATATAGACCCGCATACATACATACATACATACATACATACATACATACATACATACATATACGTACAAAACGTCTTATAATGACTGTAACAACACGCAATAACCATAGATAACTTTAATTATGGTTTGAAAGTAAAGTGCAAAATAGTATTAAATTGAAATGTCTTTGAAAGTGTCTGTCAGGGGTAAAACCCACGGGATGGTTAGCGGTAATTAGGGATAGGTAAGGCAATATGAGTCAACATTTCCAATAGGTTGAGTTAGGTTATAAATAAGTCTACAAATCATGGATTTTAATGTTGCATATTTTAAAATGAAAGATGGTATGGAGATGTAAGGGATATTGGCATGAAAAAGAAATAAATATATAAATAAATATATAGAAATATACATCAAAATAAATAAAAAGTAAGATAAGCCAAGTGAAAAATACGAAATACAAAATGAGAAAACAAGAAATATACTAGTAAATTAAAAGTAATAATAATAATAATAATAATCATAATGATAATAATAATAATGATAATAATAATAGACAATAATTATAAAAAAAAACTAATACTAATAAAATAAAATAGTAAAAATGTAATAGCAATAATAATAATGATAATTGTAATCATAATAATCATAATGATAATAGTAATATTGCTAGTACTTGTATTACCAATAGTAATACCGATAATAAAACTAATGCAATATCAATAGTAATCATGATGATGATATGAATAATAATGATAAAATAACATTGATAATAATGATGATAAAAATAAAATTGATAATAATAATAATAATAGAAATAATATCATACATAATAATAGTAAAACATATAATCATAATAGAAATAATAATAATAGCATTAATACAACCAATGATAGTAATGATTATGATAATAATAATAATAATAATAATAATAATAATAATAATAATAATAATAATAATGATAATAATAATTGCACTAAATATAATAATAATTACCTTGATGTCTATCAATACATATGAAACTGATTAGATATAGAGTACAATATAGAGGAAGGGAATTACTGATAACATATCATATAACATATAAAGATACTAAGAATGAGTTAAAAAATTATATGATGTTTTATATAATTTTATGTATTTTTATATATTTTTCAAAACTTAATTTTATTACCTGCAATCATGTAATTTCAGTAATGATTCCCTGAGTAGAAGATTTTCTTTGAAAATTCATGATGTAAAGGGGAAAGTATCACTCTTTGTTTTAAACTTTAATAAAATCTGATTTATTTCTCATTTTATTATGTCATTCAATTAATATTATTAATCTATACATTAAATTGACTTTGTTTTTATCCTGATAGTCTACTGGTGTAAGATATTATTTATATCTTTAAAGTATTATCTTATTCTGTATATATATATATATATATATATATATATATATATATATATATATATATATACATATATATATATATATACATATATATACATATATATATATATATATATATATATATATATATATATATATATATATATATATATATATATATATATATAAGATGTAAGTAAAACAGGTAGGGGTTCTTCCTCTAGGAGTGATCAAAAGCTCTGATGGTGATTGTCATATATATATATATATATATATATATATATATATATATATATATATCTACGTATATATATATGCATATATATGTATATGTGTGTATATATATATATATATATATATATATATATATATATATATATATATGTATATATATATATATATATATCACAATCACCATCAGAGCTTTTGATCACTAGAGGAGGAACCCCTTCATGGTTTTCCGACATTTTATTGGTGACAGTTATTCAAGGTTTTTGTCATAGTCGCCACGCTAGGCACAGCGGGTTGGCGACGCTGTTTGTCAATAGGTAGGTGATCACACACAGCCGCTGGTATTCTAACCCTAACTCTAACCATCACGTCACATAACTTCGGTTTTATAGTGTGAACCGGTGTGTCTACGTCATTATGTCGTATATATACGGATATATATATATATATATATATATATATATATATATATATATATATATGTGTATGTGCATATATATGTATATATGTGCGTATATATACATATATATATATTTCTCATGTTTGCTCTAGCTTTCTCTTCTTCTTCGTTTCGTCTTCTTCAACTGACGTTCTAAAGATACTAGTTGATTGGTATCTCTTTCTTCTTCTTCATCTTTTTCATCTTCTTTTTATTTCTCTTTTCATAACATTCCTCGCATTCCTTTTTCTCCCCTTTTTGTTGTTCTCTGCACGTGACATTTTCTTCCGATCGCATTCTCTGTATGAATTTTAAAATTTTTCTGTTTTGAAATAAAGTTTATTAACTGATCGAAAATTGTCGTATCTACGGCCGAAATATCTCGGTGGAACTTTACAACATGAGTTTGTGAGTTTATTTTTGTTAGTTGTTTAATTGCTTATTCTTTATTCCATTTTTATTTTTACATATTGTCTGAAACATTGTTTCTTTTTTCCCATATATATATATATATATATATATGTATATATATATATATATATATATGTATGTATATATATGTATATATATATATATACATATATATATATATGTATATATATATATATATAATTATATATATATGTATATATATATATATATATATATATATATATATATATATATATATATATATATATATACATATGTATATATATATATATATATACATTTAAAGCAAATATTAAATTATTTTTTCCTACGGCCGTGCTGAAGCTAATAACGATTAAAATAAAAACACGAAGAGCATTCTTGTTCTATGATGTTGCTTGATTCTTTTTACAAAACTGCAAAGTAACATAATATGTATGAATTACTTCGCCCGCTCCAGAGCGACGGGGATAGAGATAAAAAAACACGTCCGAATCCAACCAATTCGCTTGCCAAAAAGAAGCATTTTGCTATATTCTTCGCTACGTGTTATTTTAGTATCCCTATCCATGATCTCATATGCTTACACGTATCTCTAATTCGAATCTTTTACTTTTTAATGAGATGGTTCGCTGTTTTGCTTAATTTAACTTCCGTCTAAAAATAACGCTTTTAACACTATTTAAACTCATACTGCTACAAATATATGTAAATCTGTTTACAAATCTGTTTACTGAAGTAATGCGTAAAGGTATATGTTTCCAAATAAATGATTTATATTAAAATAATTATTAGACAGCTTTACACGTGTGTGAGTATTTTTCTTGCCGTTGATAATTAAATATTAATTTATTAAATATATTTTATACTGGCGGGTACCCGTCGCACGGTGTTGCTCGGGATAAATGTAAAAGAATGAAATAAAATGTGTAAACAGCCGAACAGACGCAAATAGGTCACAACAGATAATTTTAATATAAAAAACAAATGTCGCTTTTGAATTGTAGAAAATCTGTTCCCAAGGAAATGATTACCTTGGAGTGTAACAAAAATAGAAAGTGCCACAGTGTAGAAGGATATCTCTGTCAATGACCGATTATGGTAATGTGTTCTTTTGTTGGGCCGGGATATTTGCTCGATCTCGTATCTATTGTCATCAAAAGCAAATCGTTAGAAATTTCGCCATTTTTTAAATTCATGTTTTTTTCTTTAGAAAATATAGTAAACGTATGTTCAATTAGGTTCTTCTACAAAATATAGTAAACGTATGTTGATTTAGGGTCTTCTACAAAATATAGTAAACGTATGTTGATTTAGGTTCTTCTACAAAATATAGTAAATGTGTGTTCATGTAGGTTCTTCTACAAAATATAGTAAACGTATGTTGATTAAGGTTCTTCTACAATATATAGTAAACGTATGTTCAATTAGGTTCTTCTACAAAATATAGTAAACGTATGTTGATTAAGGTTCTTCTACAAAATATAGTAAACGTATGTTCAATTAGGTTCTTCTACAAAATATAGTAAACGTATGTTGATTTAGGGTCTTCTACAAAATATAGTAAACGTATGTTGATTTAGGTTCTTCTACAAAATATAGTAAACGTATGTTGATTTAGGTTCTTCTACAAAATATAGTAAACGTGTGTTCATGTAGGTTCTTCTACAAAATATAGTAAACGTATGTTGATTAAGGTTCTTCTACAAAATATAGTAAACGTGTGTTCATGTAGGTTCTTCTACAAAATATAGAAAACGTATGTTGATTTAGGTTCTTCTACAAAATATAGTAAACGTGTGTTCATGTAGGTTCTTCTACAAAATATAGTAAACGTATGTTCATTAAGGTTCTTCTACAATATATAGTAAACGTATGTTCATTAAGGTTCTTCTACAAAATATAGTAAACGTATGTTCATTTAGGTTCTTCTACAAAATACAGTAAACGTATGTTGAATTAGGTTCTTCTACAAAATATAGTAAACGTATGTTCATTAAGGTTCTTCTACAAAATATAGAAAACGTATGTTCATTTAGGTTCTTCTACAAAATATAGTAAACGTATGTTCATTTAGGTTCTTCTACAAAATATAGTAAACGTATGTTGATTTAGGTTCTTCTACAGAATTTGAACCGAACCGAACTAAACAGACTTTTTGCCGAACCAAAACTTAAAACATCATCATTTTATTGTTCCGAAAAAATCAAACAAAACGGAATTTAATAAAAAAGGGTTAATTTCTAAAAAATTCCAATCTTTGCGATACATTGTACTATGACTGCTTTCCTGCGGACTACAATATCGTGTTCTTGTAGGGTTAATGTTAACGACTATTTGTCGAAGTTTTCATGTTTTGTCCATTGCATTCATCGTTTTTAATCCTTCCATAATACTGCTCATCATTCAAATTACAATATCATTAACCTTGATTGCCGATTGGCATTTCACCTTATTAAATTGTAAATTAAAAGTTTTAGTTGTTTATTTGCTCATTTGTATTTTTTAAAGGATTACGAGCAATATAAATGTTTTAGTTGCTTATTATCTTATTTTTATTTTTTAAAGGATTACGAGCAATATAAATATTTTTAGTTGCTTATATGCTCATTTTTATTTCTTAAAGGATTACGAGCAATATAAATGTGTTAGTTGCTTATATGCTCATTTTTATTTTTTAAAGGATTACGAGCAATATAAATATTTTAGTTGCTTATTTGCTTATTTTGATTTTTTAAAGGATTAGGAGCAATATAAATATTTTAGTTGCTTATTTGCTTATTTTAATTTTTTTAAGGATTACGAGCAATATAAATATTTTAGTTGCTTATTTACTTATTTTAATTTTTAAAGGATTACGAGCAATATATTTTAGTTGCTTATTTGCTTATTTTTATTGCTTTCAGGATTACGAGCTATATAAATATTTTGAGTTCGAACAACTCTAAACATTTTTGATGTCGATCTAAAAAGTCAACCTGAATTTAATGAGTATTTCTATAATACTTGCACCATAAAATAGATTGGTTGGTTGTTTTGTTATACGGTATATAACCCCATTCCTGGTTAATTAATGCCGAATCCGATCATTTTTTTAAAAAGTTGTTATGCATTAAGTTCTATATATGTTAAAGTATTTATTATCGGTGTTTCGTTAGGTTGTTTCGTTTCAGGCCATATCAATCTTTTTCGGGTTATTTAATGCCGAATCCGGTCATTTTGGTAAGAGTTTTTATGCTCCAAATTCTATATTTTTTCAAGTATTTATTCATGGTGTTTGTTACGTTGCTTTGTGTTACGGCATATCAACCCTTTTCGGGTGATTTAATTCCGAATCCGGTCATTTTGGTGGGAGTGTGTATGCTTCAAGTTCTATATATGTTCAAGTATTTATTCATCGTGTTTGGTTCGGTTGTTTTTTAGAGGAAACATATTTATTTTTTGTTTTTGGCTTTGCAGAACATGATTGAGTTTTGCAATGGAAAAGGGAAAAAGTAATAACATTAATGTCTCGTGCATTTTAGGACAGCTTGATCTGGTAGCACCAGACATGAAATGGAAATCGATTAAATAAATAATAAAGTTTAATTAAAGTCGTTAGAAAATATTTATTTCAGAATTTGTACTCGTAGAAAAAAGAAAGTCGACTTTTTAGTGTTTCTCTCTTTGTTGTTATTTATTTTATTGTTAATGTCATCATTGTTTGTCATGTGATCCGATGGGGATTGCTTCGTTTTTTCGTTGGACTATCGATCAAAAGGAGGCAAGAAGAATTAGTCGCGCTGTGAGCGGACGATTACAAAATCAAAAGAAAAAAGTCAGAATATTTAAACTATCACTTGACAGATTAACACTTTTAAAAAAATTAGTTTGAGCGATTGTCCTAATTTTAAAAATCTTTTTTTTAGACTATGAATACTACTGCATTAACAGCTATTATATGAACAAAATGGATCAGAAATCGCGCAAGTGACAAATAAAAAATAGTATTTCAAGAGATTAACGCGATATCTGTTGTTGAACCGAATTAAAAAATATATATATTGATTTCTTTTTTTGTATACTCTAATCTAATTTTTAACTACATGAGTTAGTATGAAAATGTTGCGAACCTAGGGTTTATTTTTGCATCATTCTGGCAACCTAAGAGCTGTTTAGTCTATTGGTAGACGCTTTTTGGCCGAGATAAGGTAAGTTAGGTTCGGCCCTAAGAAAGCACCCTCGCACGCATTACTTCCTCCTACGCGATGCAGTTTGGTGTCATACCCTTACAATTCATGAAGAGCAGCCCAGTGCGGATTATGTGAATGACAATTGCCCATCAGAGATATTTTTCGACACATTAAGTTTTCACAGTAAAGATGAGGATTTCTTGAATATCTGCAACTGAAAATCGAATTCCCTAAAAAAAAAAAGTTTACTTTTGTATTCGAGTTTTTGTTTAAGTGATTGGTAATGGTGGAATAACAGAAACTCGGCTGTTGATCAGTTCTTTAATTTTCTTTGCTTTTTGCAGGTCGTTAGTGGAAATATTTTCCCTTGTGACGTGACCTGATGAGAATTGTGTCTCTTTTTTTGCTTTAATCGCCGATGGAAAACGAAGCAATAATAATCAGAGACGATACAAAAAATCAATGAAACTATAAAAATCACAGTTGACAAGAATTTTTAAAACGCGTCCTATTTTGAAGCATCTGTTTTATTATTTTGTATCGTTTTACACAACATTCTTGATAAATAGGCATCAAAATCAATTCTATAAAATTAACAGGACATGAATTCCGTAACTGACAGGTTATACTAAAATAGTTAAAGTGAATATCGAGGTTCATATTGCTACATTACAGTTGACATTAAACCATTCATAGAATTGTTTTCGTATATGTTACAACTATTGAAATGTGGGTCTACAGGCTGACTCGAATGATACTATCTATTATAACGTGTTCGTAATTTATTACTCAAATATAATTCTCATAAGAAATGAATATGAAACAGTTTATATTTTACTGTTTTATTTAACATAAAATATGACCGCCAGCATTCGCTACCTACAGTGATTCATGATTTAAAACACACTTCATTGGTAAATAAGTTGATGCGGTTCCGAGGTGGCTTGAGAAGTTGGTCGTCAATGCTGGCGGCCATAATAGAATACAAATTAACCCAAATGTTATTCGCTTTCTTATCATATGTTTTTGTTGTTGTGAAGGTCATATTTCAGTGAAGAATGAGAAGTACTTAAAAATCAAGGCGTTTGTTTTAAATCAAACTGTATATAATGAAGTCGTAATGTCCGTCTGCATTTCTTCACGAACAGTTTTTTAGATAAATCCCATAATCATAAATATTCTGAAATGATATTGCCTAATGTACAGGAATGCGTATTTTTCATTTTGATCAAAGACATACACAATTATCGTTGCGTTTTCTCCGTTCTTTGCATCCATTGTTTAAAGAAGTAACACAACAGAAACAGAGGGGGTTTCAAAATTATACCCATTTTTTAACTATTATGTTGCTTATCAAAGAGCCGATCAAGAAGTAAACCATGCTAGTTAATTAATAACCCCCAAGAGATATTGGTATAAATTGTTGATGGTGGAATCACCCCCGCGATTTTAGGCATCACAACATACTCTGAGAGAGCGGACGAAAAGGAGAGAAGGAAGGCTGTATCATGTGTAATAGGGACGCAGGAAGGTAGGAGTGAGAAAGGGGAATTTAGAATAATGTATTTGTTGATGAAAATATTGATGTAGTGAAACGAATAAGAGTAAAAACGGAAATAGAGAAACTCACTTCCGGTGGAAACCATTTTTATTGCTTACAATTCATCATCTGTTTGACATCATATTTCTTAAAAGCGATTTTCATTTCATTTCCGGCACGAGAAGAGAAGGAGGAATAAAAACATCCAATAAAGAAATCGGATCTGCTGCGTTGTTTCATAGAACAAAGATCACGTCAGAATCATAAATAGAATGAATATTTCGAATTTCAGAGAAGTTTAATATCCAGTGAAAAGAAGTATATTAAATGAAAATAATATTCACGCAGAACAAATTAAGAAAACTCTAATTTTCACAATGATCGAAATATGCAATAACAAAAACATGAAGATATTTCAATATACAATAACACAACAACAAATTGGAAAATATCGATAAATTTGAAAATTAATGTTATGTCTGACCGAAAAAGAGTCGTAAATCTTTGAAATGATGAAACTGAAGGCAATGTTGTATGTATTCATGAACATTTTTTTAATTTAAATTAATATTCCAATTTCAGTTATTTATGAAAATAGATAATTTGCTAAACGGCTTTATTTATTCTATGTGAGAATTTTGTAAATTATACACTGTTCTCAAATTTGCAAAAGACAAGGAAGAAAAAACAAGGTGTTTGAACATCACATATAGCTTTGGAAATGAATATGGAAAGTTACTTGCCAGAGAAAACCAAAAAGATAACAAAAAAGATAACAAAAAGATAACAAAAAAGAAAACAAAAAAGATAACAAAAAAGATAACAAAACACATTACCAAAAAGATAACAAACAAGATAACAAAAACGATAAAAAAACATGATAACAAAAAAGATAACAGAAAAAAAGATTAAAAAAAGATAACAAATACGTTAACAAAAAAGATAACAAACATAACTAAAAAGATAACAAAAAAGAAAACAAAAAGATAACAAAAAAGATAACAAAAAATAACAAAATATAACAAAAATGATAACAAAAATAACAAAACAGATAAAAAAGATAACAACAAAAGATAACAAAAAAGATAACAAAAAGATAACAAAAAAGATAACAAAACAGATTTTTAAAAAATAACAAAAAAGATAACAAAAAAAGATAACAAAAAAGATAACAAAAAAGATAACAAAAAAGATAACAAAATAGTAACAAAAAGATAACAACAAAGATAACAACAAAGATAACAACAAAGATAACAAAAAAGATAACAAAAAAAATTACAAAAAAAGATAACAAAAAATACGAAGAGTAAAAAGGAGAAGAAGCAAATATTGACTTCTGGGAACCTTCGAGAGGGGGAGTAAAGTATTTGAATTGCGAAAAAGTTTACGAATGAATAAATAAGAAAAACGAATCGAAAAGGAATATAAAACTACAAATTTACAGTAGGACCCGCGCTAAAAGTGCCTCGGCGTCGGATCTTTCTGGATGTTTACGTAAAACGCCGGACAGTGTCGAATGAAAAATCCGTTGATTTACCCGCGTCCCAAAAAACACAAACGATGCGGGGCAAAACAAGCAAAACATTTTGTATGAAATAAATATTTATTTTTTAAACGAAAATGTAAATAAGTGTTTAAATTTAAACGTTATTTTTTACGTTTTTTTTCTTATTAAACAAAACATAACAAATAAATAACAGTGAAAAGTTAATCAAGAAAGTGTTTTTTTACATTTTTTACGAATTTTATTTCAAATTTTTTTTATTCATTATTTTTCTTGATTTCGTTAGGAATTAGGGTTAGTGCAGAGTAAGGGATTAGGGTTAGTTCAGGGTTAGGAATTAAGGTTAGTGCAGGGTAAGGGATTAGGGTTAGTTCAGGGTTAGGAATTAAGGTTAGTGCAGGGTTAGGAATAAGGTTAAGGACAGGTTCGTTTGTTGAAATCGCGTTTCTTGTTGAAATCGCGTTTCTAGCAGTTTTCAAATTCAGCGTTTCATTAAGTTGCGTATTATCCGAGTTCGTTAATTGCGTCGTCATTTTTAATTAAGAACACACCTTCAAAGAATAATTCATATCAATTAGACAACTATTCTCGGTTTACGGTCCACATATTTATTTATTGTATATATCCCTAGTCATTGTATTGAACATTGTATTGAAGATCGTATTCGTCAAAGATGCTCCCAGCTGTATTTTAAGGGGTGTGACAGAATCTACACTTGACCTTCATTCACATAAGCGAAATGGGAAGATCATTCGCTTCTTCCTGACTTCATTTTTCGAAAAGAGCGACATGCTTCGTAACTTCTGTTCAACCCGCATCAACCGAAGCATGTCTAAAAGGTACCCGACCAAATTTTTTTTTTCGTGCAAAACAGAGACGATAGGGCGGCGCCACTCTATACAGTGCAGAAAGACACCTTCATGCGCATGTGTGAATTCTATTACGCACTCCTGCACGTTAGTTTATGCCTGTCGGGCGCTCAGTGGGGTGCTATAAAACGTGTTCCTCCGATTACCGATTCTTTCAAGATGGCTGAACGTTTTGAGCAAAGGTACTGCATAAACTTTGTCG
The DNA here is from genome assembly GCA_963556195.1 of Sepiola atlantica. Taxonomy (NCBI): domain Eukaryota; kingdom Metazoa; phylum Mollusca; class Cephalopoda; order Sepiida; family Sepiolidae; genus Sepiola; species Sepiola atlantica. Next base: position 39,839,640 of record OY744555.1, read on the forward strand.
AACGCTTAGGGATTTTCAAAACAAAACAATTCGTAACATTCAGCAGGTGTTTGGAGAAGAGGCGATGCGAAATTTCTTGTTGCAAAAACAAAATATACCAGTCTGGAACCCGCCAACATTTGTCCTGTGTGAAATAGATGACGTGTGAAATAGATAATGTTTGAAATAGATAATGTGTGAAATAGGTAATGTGTGGAATAGATAATGGTTGAAATAGATAATCTGTGAAATAGATAATGTGTGAAATAGATGAAGTGTCAAATAGAAAATGTGTGAAATAGATAATGTGTGAAACAGATAATGTGTGAAATGGATAAAGTGTTAATTAGATAATTCCTCATATAAATAATGTGTGAATTAGATAATGTTTTAAATAGATACTGTTTGAAATATATAAAATGATAAATAGATCATGTGTGAATTAGATGATGTTTGAAATAGATAACATGATAAATAGATGAGGTGTGAAATAGATAATGTGAAATAGATACTGTTTGAAATAGATAATGTGTGAAATAAATACTGTGTGAAATAGATGAAGTGTAAAATAGATAAAGTATGAAATAGATAATGATTAAATAGATGATGTTTTAAATAGATAATGTGTGAAATAGATAATGTTTTAAATATATAATGTGTGAAATAGATATAGTTGAAATAGATAATGTGTAAAATAGATAATGTGTGACGTAGATGAAGTGTTAAATAGATGATGTGTGAAATAGATGAAGTGAAAAATAGTTAATGTGTGAAATAGAAAATGTGTGCAATAGATAATTTGTGAAATAGATTATGTGTGAAATAGATGATCTGTGAAATAGATAATGTATGAAACAAGTAATGTGTGAAATGGATAAAGTGTTAATTAGTTAATGTGTGAAATAAATAATGTCTGAAATAGATAATGTTTGAAATAGATACTGTTTGCAATATATAATGTGATAAATAGATAATGTGTAAAATAGATAATGTGTGAAATAGATACTGTTTGGAATGGATAATGTGTGAAATAGATACTGTGTGAAATTGATAAAGTGTAAAATAGATAAAGTAGGAAATAGATGATGTTTTAAATAGATAAGTTGTTAAATATCTGATGTTTGAAATATATAATGTGTGAAATAGATGTGTGAAATAGATAATGTGTGAAATAGATAATGTTTGAAATAAATAATGTGTGAAAGAGATAATGTCGAAAATAGATAATGTGTGAAACAGATAATATGTGAAATAGATAATGAATGAAAAATATAATGTGTGAAATAGATAATGTTTGCAATAGATAATGTGTGAAATAGGTAATGTGTAAAATAGATAATGGATGAAATAGATGATATGAATAGAAATTTATATTTGAGCAAAATGTGATGGACCAATAAGCCAAAGACTGAAATGTATACTATATTGATTTTAATGTTTTAATTTCTATACTTTCGAATGTAAAATAAACACATAAATGCATTTGATCTTGGACTAAGGCTCAGTTTCCAATTCTATCACTACATAAAACATTTACATTATAGATTGGTAAACTTTATTCTTTTCTCCAGCAAAAGACATGTAAATAGAATAATGCCCCGAATTATAGAACCGCCGTTTCTATAGTTGCCATGTTCTTTTAATATCATGTTTTATTTAATATCAGGTTTCTTTAATATCATGTTTCTTTAATATCATGTTTTTTAAAAGAATTTACTATGTTATTAGGCAGTTTCAAATATTAAGATATATAATAAACTTCACTTCTCAAAGGGAACATTATTTTATCGTGAGATTTCCGATCTTCTCCAATTTTTATGGACAATTATTCATTTATTCAACGCCAAGAGCTGAACATCTAGATCAAATATCAGATAAAGAAACATTGGAATAGCTTTGCCATGTCTACAAGCAATATATTATCGGACGCCATTATTTTCTAATTTACTGCATACAAGAATATATTATCTTGAGCACGCATGCGCACACTTAATATGGCGATCGCTTGGAGGCGGCCATTAATTCCATTACCCTTCACGGCAAATTCCAATATTTCATTCGACAAAATGGTTTGAATCAGGAAGAAATGTGTACACAAATAATGGGGATGTGATTACAACTGATAATTTTAGGTGTGGGCTATCCACATGATGTTAAATGTATTTGATAACAAATTGAGGTGTTTGCACATTTTACGAAATTCAATTTTCAATACATTTTCAGACTAAAGATGTATTTTACAAATGCGTCACCACGTATCAAGGTAAAAAACCATTCTATAAAAAGGCTCAACAAAATGGCAGGATATACACGTTAATGATGATTAATATTATAAGACAATTGTAAATAATGGATGAAATGAATATTACTGTTGACTTACGAGGCTAATTTATGGAAAGTTTGTATTGACATAAAGTTTGACGATGGCCATGGTGTAGGCCTCAGTGAACCACTATTGTGGAAACATATTTCACAAAGGGGATGTTTTTGAAAGTAATTTATATACATTGAAATTCCGTAGGATACTAAACTCACGGGAGAAGAAACGGAAGTTCTTTGTAGTTATGACACAGGAGCGACTTCTTCTTTTGAATTAAAAAAAATTAGTATCCAGGGAATGACACACAGTCGAACACTTCCCATAGAAATAATGAGAAAGTATAGAATCTCTGGTAATGTCGATTCGTTGAGAAACAGAATAGATCATTCCTAACTAGATTACAAAGTCGATTCCGAACTCTCTGGAAAAAGTTAAGAAATAGTGCTACGAGAGGCCACTATCCGGACGTAGCAGCAAAACTTCATCTTCGGACGTCAATAAAGGACATTATTAATTTAACACTCAGTGAAATGGGTCGGGTAGTTTCTCTTATCTAGACAATATTTGTCGCGTCTGTCTGTTTGTCTGCCTGTCCATCCGTGTATGTAAATAGAGATAAAGCCTTATATCTAAGTAAACCTGTTTTTCTTGAGTAAAAGTTTACCAATTGTTCTATTAATTTAGTTTTAGTTGTTTTAGTGCAATAATATCGTGTGATGTCTGTCCCCGCCGGATAATTAATTGATTAATACCTGGAACTTCAAATATTATAGTAATGAACACACTAGTCGATTTATTCATATCTGAGGCAATGGCTGAATCTTTAGAAAATGACCTCCAGACTGTAGTGGATTGGGGTCATAAATGGTTGGTAACTTTTAATGCCGCAAAGATAAAGCTCCTTTCCTTCAATAACTACAAGGAACCTTTTCAACTACCGATTGTCATGGACAATAAAACCCTACCTGAGAGTTCATCATTCAAACTCTTCGGCCTAACCTTCACAAGTAACAAGAATTGGAACAAATTCATTGAAGACATTGCCAAGGCTGCCGCAAAGTAGGTTGGCTCCCTCTACCGTGCTACTAAACTCCTCACACCTGACATCATGCTGTATCTCTACAAAGCCACCATTCGCTTATGCATGGAGTATTGTTGTCACATCTGGGCTGGTGCATCATCTACTAGTCTCTCCTTCTTTGACAAGGTCCAAAAAAGAATCGCCAACCTAATAGGACCCTCACTGTACACCAATCTTCAGCCTCTGTCCCATCGCCGCAATGTAGCATCCTTGTGATTGTTTTACACATACTTCAATGGATTATGCTCCGATGAATTGGCTACACTAGTGTTCCCTCGACGTAAATTAACTAGACTAACTCGACAATCAACTAAATATCATTCATTCACTGTGGAGGTCCCCAGATGTCGGAGAGCCTTCTACTCAAATAGCTTCTTTTCTTGTACTGCTGGCCTCTGGAACTCTCTCCCTGCCCCATGTTTCCCCGACAAAACAGACATGCAGAAATGTAAAACTAATGTAAACAGACATCCCGCTGCGCAGATCCCAAGTTAGATTGACATCCCCTTTCCCACTCCCCTTTTCTTTTCTCAGTAGCCCCTTACGTCTACAGTGGCGGCCTGCCTTGTTTAGGGTGAACTATGTTAAAAAAATAAATAAGTAAAACTATTGAAGTAATGAATACATAAGTATAAATGGTTGTATGGCGTTCAAGTAAAGGAAAAGATGTACACCTGTTTCCATGATGCTCAGTTTGTAGAAGTTTAACAAGATCAAACGTAACTTTTCCACAGACAATAACTTTAATTAGGTCACAATTATATTTTTCATTTAAAAAAAAAATCTTTACAATATAATCCGGGGTCTTTGTTCACGCTGGAAATTCATAAACAGCAAACAGAACCTTCTATTGTATTTGTTCTCTTTGTAATTTGGCAATTGATAATTATAAAAACTGAAAATATATTTCACAGTAAGATTTCCAATTTAAATAGACCACCCAATTTTATGAATGAAGTCGATGAATTACAGAAAATAATATTAAAGAAAGGATTATAAGATCCAACTGTGTTGTCTAATAAAATATTTCAGAGATGTCTGTCTGTATATTAATATTATACTAGAAGGCCCAGTAGAAATTCCACTTTTCGTTCTATATCAATCTGTATGAGTTACTGTTAATAATATTCTCATGGCTATAAATATGCACACATTTTACTCTCTAAATTTCGCGTGACGGGATGGAAGTATATATGTTTAAGCTGTGTCTTCCGCGGTCATCATCTCCCCCGCTCGCCCCTCCCCTTTCTCGGTTGGCTGAAGCAGAAGTAAGTACTAACTATGTTTTTCTATCCCCCCCTTCGATGTATATTAAGCTCGCCGTTTAAAAATGTTAAATCACCGGCGATCAGGCGATGCTATGTTCTATGAAAGGGGGTGTCAGAGCGTGACACAGGAAGGTAGACGCTAGCATATCAATACATGGATATCTTTTGAGATCTGTCATTTTATCGTTTACATTAGAAATGCACAAAAAGTAAAATAAATATATGCAGTGCCAGTGTTTAATTGAAAACAAAGTTCGATCACAAGAGATTTTGTCAGGTAAACTTTCATGGCGAATCTAATAGTTGCCTTCCTCCCCCTCCTAAGAAATGCAACTCATTGATTCGATTCACAATCATTTATGCAATCCAACAACACTTGGTTACTAATGCTACTGGGTTCCGAATGAACATTTTCATTTCTTCAATTTTCTCGATATCTTTCAGCAACTTTTTAATTTTTGGTGACGGTTTTAGCTATGATCGTCTGATAGTTAAACTGCAGTTCGCCATCTTGTATTCGAAGCGCGCGTGATGCCGTCCTGAAAAGAATGCGTTTAAAAAATGGCAGATGCTGTACTGCTCACTTGTTTATAAAAGATCTACAGAAATAGAAAAATGGCACATGCTGTACTTTACACTTGTTTATAAAAGATCTACAGAAATAGAAAAAATGACATTGCTGTACTGTTCACTTGTTTATAAAACATCTTCAGAAATAGAAAAATGGCACATGCTGTACTGCTCACTTGTTTATAAAACATCTTCAGAAATAGAAAAATGGCACATGCTGTACTGCTCACTTGTTTATAAAAGATCTACAGAAATAGAAAAATGGCACATGATGTACTGCTCATTTGTTTATAAAAGATCTACATAAATAGAAAAATGGCACATGATGTACTGTTCACTTCTTCTTCAGAAATAGAAAACCGTGAATGGTAGTTGTTAAATACCACTATGAGAGTCTCCAGCAGGCTAACTCTCAGCAGTGTAAAACGCGTAAGATTTGCTGGAATCTTATTACCCCCCGCCCCATAAAACAGACCATAATCAGAAGCAGCTTACGAAAGTATTAGTGTATTTTGGAATTTCTACTACATTGGTTAGTTCACCGCATGAGACCAGGATCCGGAGAATGTGAAGTATTTTGTATTAGAAGATTAAATATGATAATTAAGGGCATACGTTAGGTTATTACATCTTAAAAAGTAAGCGAGTCGGTTCATAAAAGCTTTCTTTCTTGTGAGAGAGAAAGCGGTCGTTTTGGGGCCAGCTGAACCTTTTCCATTTATGAGGAATAAGTTGAAGGCATAATGTATGTATACTGTATCCTGGAAAATGAAAAGAAATACATGAAAAGCATTTTCAAACCCCAACTGATCGCGTGATTCATTATTAATATATTTTACAACCGCTATTATCAAAACAGAACACGACAACAGGAAAAATGAAGAACAGAGAACGAACTACTGCGTCGTGTTTACAAGGCGATAAGGTTTCAATGTATATATATATATGTTATAAATTACATGCTGGCATCGAAGAATTGATCAACCGTAGAGCTACACACATATTGCACATTGAATTTATTTATTATTTCACAACTTACATCACTAAGAGGTATGTATATCCATCGAGCTTATTAAACAAAAAATTTGGCAAACACTCGAAAAAGTCGGGTTTGGATGAGGTTCATTGACTTTGTCTATTGTTTAAACTAGTTGCAATCACCAAAAATGCCACATTCACTCAATGGGCTTACACTACTTAAAATATTCCCAAGTGTTTTGGCAGTATGCATTTACAAATGTGTTGAGTGGCATGAGACGATCAGGGGTCGTGAACTTAAAAACACTCTAAAATAAATAAAAACAGTAATAAAAATAAAGGAACCAAAAAATACTAAATGGACTAGTAAGGCGTTTTCAAACCTATTAAGTTGTATATTGAAGATTAGGGTTCACAATGCTTATTTTACGTCTGATTTTCCTTATAAACATTTGAGCACAGCTGCGACAACGGATTGGCTGTCAGAGTCATATGTAGCAACGGGTCTTATGTACGTGAGTAGTGACGTCATGGAAAGTATAAGAATATATTTTGTAGAAGTCAAGCAGCTGCAAGTGTGTCGAATTAGACGTAAAAATGAAGTTTTAAAAATGAATAATTAAAAGAAAAAGTAATTATCTTCCCTCTTCCGACAAAGTGCCGACTTCCGCTACGATGGACCATGTTTACATGACTTCGTGTCGTCAACGTTTGTAGAGGTTACGGAAAGCCCGAGAGTTGACGATGCGGAAACGAGGCGAAAACGAGGCGAAAATTGGCAAACGCTAAATTGAAGACGAGCAGACGATGAATACATATATAAAAATAACGAACGAACAAACCATAGCAAAACAACTGTTATTAATTAGATATTTTGTCAAAGGAGCAATTGTAAATCAAATGTTGTTTTTTTTTTTTATTTTGTGCACCGGAAAGTTTCAAATGATGATTTTGTTTAATTTGTTAAGCAAATGTTATTGCATTTTATTTCAATGTTTTTTGTTTTAAACATTTTTTTAAAATTTTTTTCTTGTTAACATGGACACCGTAAAAACTGTTTGTTTTTTTGTTTTGCTTTCATTATTTTAGCGAAAAAAAACTGTTTATGAGCAAATGTTACTTGGTTAATAGTTTCGTCAACTCTCGGGGGTTTCCGAGACTTGCCTGAACGTTGACGACGCGAAGTTACGAAAACATGGTGCATCATCTATAAGAGTACCAAAAATTGTGAACACAGACAATAGTATGTCTTATTTATTACTCATTGTGAATGCTTATAATTGTCATTTCTAGTGATCGTTCAAAGCTAAAAATATGTAATTTTTTCCTACAGTCCCCCCAAAATAGCAAAAGCTATTCCCAGGTATCTAATACGTTCAGGGTTTTTTTCACTACTTTGCTTCACGTTGAAAAAATGTAGCACTCCCAATGGACTTCCAGTTGATTTCTGGCTATTCCTCGCCAATTTGTTCATTCTATTAGAATTAACCACGATTAATGTATGTAATATGAACTAATGACGCTATTAATTAGGAGTGGTCGCTCAATGAAAACAGCAGGAGGTGCTCGATAGAATCTGAGTGACAACAAGGAGAGTAGAAAGTGACTGACTTGGGATTACTTTCGGCAGTCTCGTAACTCTCGCTTCCCTTATTGTGTTTGGTAGTCCCTACATTCCATGAACGGTGTTTCTGACATAGATGGAAGAATTGTGATTTTCTGGGTCGGAATCGATCCATCTAACGCTTATCGTTTGCTAGTTTTCCTTTACCTTGAAGTAGTATTTTTTTTAGCTCCTTACATCAAGTGGATTCATGCCTTGTCTGGAGCGATGTCCATTACAAAAAAAAAAGGTTAGCAAGATTTCACGACCATTCCTTGTGATTTCAAATTACCCAACGATATCGCAACAGCCGTTTACCCTTGATTGCTCGTTTATTTATGACGTGAGATTTCTCTAGAACGTAAATAGTAATATGCGTCTTAATATTTTTTTCGGACGAAGGAAAATTTGCAAACAACGAAATAGTTTTAAAATATTAAAAAATAAAAAAAATGATTTTCATCAGATGATTTTTATTTTGAATATTTGTTTTTTTATTTCTGAGCTAATAAAAAAGAAATGAATAAAAAATGAATAAAAAATGAAAACCCGAAATGTTAATTTTTAGTTTTGCTTAATTCATCGTTTTTCAAACCTGGTTTCATTTTCCCCTGTTTTATCTCTGATTCTCGATGTCGTTTCGTCTGACTTTGCTCCAGAAATATTTCTTTGCACTCTGATTTAACGCTCCTCGCCATTGATTGCGTCTATTTCTGCCGATTCCATTCAGAAATTTATTAACTATTCAAAAATATCGACTATGATGGTGATTTTATGCATTTTAATATCTTTTCTTTTTTTCTGAAATAAAACTTTAAAAATAATTTGACACGTTCTCTACCTTTTTCATTTTTTTTGTTCATCTGTTTTTGTTGATATCGCAAATAGGACAAAATTAGCATCGAATAAAACAAATTTGAATCAATACATTTCGCATAAGTTCAAATCGATTTCACATAGGAGGACATTAATGTCGATCGTATATAGATAGGCAAGGTTAATAGTAGACAGTGTCAAAGAAGATAGAAGTGAAAGTGTAAGAATATCGAAGCTTTCAAATGTCGACGCAGATCATGTTTAAATATTATGCATAGATTCTGATAGAGAAAATGGATTTTAATCGCTGACTTAATTTGATGGTATGATGCCGACATTATCTCGTTGCGTATCGTGGATGGCCTCGCATGTCCCAGATCGAACGCTTAGTACGTCTTCGCGTCTCAAAGACAGTTCCCGCTCCCGGGTGTTTCAGTTCGCAGATAGCATTTATTCAAATTGTTTATTTCTGTTCATTTATGAACAACACATAACTTTTGTTTATATTTCTGATTTTTTTAGATGAGGATTGATAATTCGTATACTTTAGATTATTCGGACTACTGCTCTCAACTTGAGTATTCTTACAACATTTCGGCCGCTGTAACCTCCTGCCTTCTGTAGTTGTATTATTTCGAACTCGGAACTATTTATGTCGAACTCGGGAATCAGGACAGAATTTCGAACGGAACCCTTTATGTAAACCAAGGGGGTAGCATGCTCTCGTTCTGTCAACCATGACTGGACCCGTGGCGCAGTGGATATCGTACAAAGTAAAATACAGTTCTAAGTGATATGTATTTGAAGGTTCAATCATCGGTGCAGGCGATACGAAGAATTGAAAATAACTGAAGACTTATTACAGTCATTTTTTAAAATTTTTATTTTTTTTAATTCAATCTACAAGTCACCATTTTGTTAACATATATTCGAACTCTACCGGCGAATTCGTATGTGAATTCGACCTAAATTATCCCAGTACAGGTTTCGTAACCCCATCCCTCGTCACATTAAAATATATCATGAGATATCATTTTATCATCATCACAACCTACACTAAACACCAAGGGCTAAACGCGTTGTATTAGTAAATAAGGTTGGCTCAAGGAATGAGATCTACAGAAAGCCATCGGTCGATTTGATTTTAACTGATTTAATTTTCGACATACAAACGGACCCACATCCGAAACGAAGACCGCTTTCAAAAAGTGGACCTTTAACAAACATTAAAAATACCGGTTAGCGAAAAGGTTGGGTCGAACTTACAAGAGAAACCAACTTCAATTGCTTGAAAAGCTAATCGCTGAATTAAATGACTGAATCGACAAAATTCGTCTGCCTATATCGAGCCGGAAATGTCCTTCACTTGTCAGAAAAATAAATAATTTACATAGAAAAACCTGGTTCACTTCGTCATCCAGTGTGTCCGCTTACAATCGCTTGTTTGTGATAGCAACTGTCCCAGCGTCATACCATTGTGGGTGTTATCTCTAACACGCGAGAATGTTCAATTCATTTAAGCTTTTCTGTTTGCGTATTTATAGTTTTCTAGATTATCAGTGTTTTTCTTTTTCAATCTGCAAGAAGTTTTTCAGTTCTTTTATTGCCTAGTTTGTTATTAACGGGGAAACGCTGCTTAGATATTAAAAGGTTTTGATTGCAAGTTCACATCCGAATGAGTGTATTCCATTTCTATGGACAGTGAGAGGATAACAGCGGGATGTTCCCAGGATGAAGATTTCGAAAATACGGCGTCGAAAGGAATGCTTTTATGTTTAAAAATGAGACAAATATATAAGAATATTACACTTTTAACATCGGAAAACAAATTCAATGAGGCGGAATTGGGAAAACGAAAAATATTTATGTAATTAAAATGAAAGCAAACATCTATCGCTAAAATATTTGCTGGTATCACCCGACATTATTTACTGAGTTCATTTTGTATATTCGTTTATATTATTATCTGCTACAATGAAGCATATATATATATATATATATATATATATATATATATATATATATATATATACATATATATAACATAAAATATAATAACACGAAATCACATAATTGTCGATGCAATAATTTATTTCAACCGTGCGGTTTTTTCAAGCATCACTCAGACAATTACATTTTTGAGACTGATAGAAAATTGAATTTCCCTACGACAATTCAAACACAACCAGAGAGGGTGGTGGTAGCAACCAATTTGATACATCTTTTATAGAGAGGGAGGAATTTAAAACTTATATTTAACTATGGTGGTCGAAGGGGAGGGATCTTTAAGTTAATCAACTAAAAACTGCCGTGTCAAAATTATGAAACATACGACTTGACGATATCATACATATAGACAACTTTACTCACGCGCATACATAAAACTAAATACGCACACATCCTATGCGCACGCACACACATAATCTCACTCGCACATTACCATGACTAAGCATAATCACATACACAACTTTTATTCATACATCTCTAGCCGAGACAAAATGCGTCCGGCGAAACTCGTGTTCTCAAACTCGGTAGGAGAAAAAAAAGAAAGAAAGAAACAAGCAGCCAGGCACAGAGAAGAAATAGACAAACCCCGTGTCATAGATTCCCAGTCCGTCTGGATTCCAAGAAAGAGAATCTAATTGGAATAAAATTATACGCACATACATATATGTATACATACAAATCCATACGCACACACACATACATATATACACACACACCTACATATATACATATAAATACATATACATATATATATACATAAATATACCTTATCCCAGCTTGCATAGCTTCACTTTTGATCTTATGGACAGAAGAAAGTACTTTACCAACAGACTGAGATGGAAAGCGTATTTCTATTTAAAGGACGAGGCCTCTGATTACAAAGAAACCTTTAACTTCAGATCACAGAATACCTGTAAACCCATTGAGGCTTTAAGGCTGTTCGAGACTGATTTATTTGACCTAGTCAAAAGAATTAAGTTCCGAAGGTATTCAAACCAATTTCAGTCCACTCTGAAGAAAGACATCGCAGAGATAAAGAAGTCGAACAAAGTTTGGGTGAAGGCTGATAAGTCAGCGAATATTTACAAGATGTGCCCATCCGAATATTGGAAAACTATTCTGGAAAAAAATCTGTAACAATTACAGAAAGGATACCCACGACACTGAAAAGATAATTAATGAAGATACCAAGGAATTTGCATCCAAACTGAATATCGCGGATAGAGTGGGTAAAATTGATAAGAGAAACGCATACATACTCATCAAGGACCATAAGAAAAATTTCCACATTAAGAAACAAGCTAGACTAGTCAACTCTACGAAATCGGAACTCGGCTATGTATCTAGGGAGATTCTAAGAAATATTATTAATGTAACACTGGAAGCTACCAAATGTAATCTTTGGAAGGACTCGGCGGATACTATCGACTGATTTAAATCAATTGAAAATAAGAGGAATGCCTGTTTTATACAATTCGATATTATGGATTTTTACCCCTCGATTTCCAAGGAATTACTTACGAACAGCATTAACTATGCTGGGAACTTCGTGGATATATCCGATGAGCAGGTAAGATTAATTATGGCTTGTCGCAGATCCATCCTTATAAACAATCGAGAAACATGGATTAAATTGAACAACAACAAATTTGATGTCCCGATGGTCTTTTGACTCAGCCCAGAGTGCCGATCTGGTGGGCATTTTTATAATGTACACTAATAGCAGAATTGTAGAACCTAATTTAGTGGGGTTATATAGGGATGATGGACTAATTGTTATCCCTAATAGTGACGGCCCCCTGGTATCCAAAATACATAAAAAATTAATAAGAGCATTCAAATACCTTGGATTTAAAATAGATATAACCCCAAATTGTAAAGAAGTAAACTATCTAGATATTACCTTAAACTTAGGAAAGGGGACATACAAACCCTTCAATAAAGAAAATCACACACCGTCTTATATCAATACTAGATCTAACCACCCGAACTGCATAATTAAACAAATACCTAAAACAATTAATACTAGAATAAATAAGCTTTCGGCTAACAGAGGCATTTTTGAAGCAAATAAAAATTTATACAATGGAGCTCTATAGAAAAGCGGATATAATGAAAAACTCAAATATACCAAGAAAGAAAATAAAAATAAATCCAGGAATAGAGGCCGAAAAATAATATGGTTCAACCCTCCCTACTGCCAACTATCTAACATCAACATCGGGAGAGTATTCCTGAACCTGGTAGATAAACATTTTAGCATAAATAATCCACTTAGGAAGATATTTAATAGAAAAACCATTAAAATCAGTTACTCTTGCACCAAGAACATGGACAGAATTATCAGCACCCATAATCGTAAATTACTAAACAATTCTAGTAAGAATAAGTAAGATAAATGTAATTGACAAGTGAAAAATAACTGCCCACTGGACGGTAACTGTAAAGTTGAGTGTGTGATTTATAAGGCCACTATTCATCCGGAAGATAACAACAGGGATACAAAGATTTACATCGGCATCTCCGCGGGAAACTGGAAACAACGTTTTTATGACCACAACACTCTTTCAATAACCCAGAACTCAAGAGCAAAACGGAGTTAGCTAAACAATGGTGGCATCTGAAAAATGAGAACAGGTCCCCGGTGGTTTCGTGGTCAATCTTATGTTTTTCGGATATTCCAGATGGATTTAGGCAAAGATGCAACTAATGTCTAGAGGAAAAAATAAGAATCCTAAAATATGATCGAAATAATCTCTTAAATACACGAAATGAGCTCATGGCCAAGTGCAGACATAAATATAAATTTAAAATAACCAATGACTAGTAATCCGATGGACCTCTAGACTTATAACGGTGAAGGAACCAAATTGAATAACATTATTTACGGTAACCCCCCCCCCTAAATATTTATAATAATATCTGTTATAGACACAGAATTACCGACTTGACGATATATAGTATTTGTGTGTATGCGTATATAATGGTATTTTGAAATATTTATTTATTCAGATTATTTACTTAAAATAAGATAGTGGTAAGAAAATTTTTCTGCAGGTAATACACTAGTTATTGAATTAATAAAAGTATAAGTGTCAAATATTACCACTAGACATTATTAGACTTGAATTAGGGTTTAACTATAAATTATCAAATTAATCTAAAATATAAATAAGGTAAGACTAATTTTTAGAACTCATATTGTATCAGTAAGGATATAGAGTGTTATGTAAAAATTGTGTGTAGGTGTGTGGATATATATGTATGTGGGTGTATGTATATATGTGTATATGTGCGTATATGTATGTGTATGTGCGTGTATGTATATGTATGTATATGTTTACATGTGTGAGTAACTACATGCGTATGCATTTGGTCAATATTTCAAATAGATTCAGGGATATATATATGTATGTGTGCGTGTGTATATATATATGTATATATATATACATATATATATGTATATATATATGTATATGTATCTATATGTATATATGTAGGTGGGTGTGTGTGTGTGTGTATATATGTATGTGTGTGTGCGTATGGATTTGTATTTACATATATGTATGTGCGTATAATTTTATTTCAATTAGATTCTCTTTCTTGGAATCCAGACGGACTGGGAATCTATGACACAGGGTTTGTCTATTTCTTCTCTGTGCCTGGCTGCTTGTTTCTTTCGTTCTTTCTTTTCCCCTACCGAGTTTGAAAACACGAGTTTCGCCGGACGCATTTTGTCTCGGCTAGAGATGTATGAATAAAAGTTGTGTATGTGATTATGCTTAGTGATGGTATTGTGCGAATGAGATTATGTGTGTGCGTGCGCATAGGATGTGTGCGTATTTAGTTTTATGTATGCGCGTGAGTAAAGTTGTCTATATGTATGATTTCGTCAAGTCGTATGTGTCATAATTTTGACACGGCAGTTTTTAGTTGATTTACTTAAAGATCCCTCCCCTTCGGCCGCCATAGTTAAATATAAGTTTTAAATTTTCCCCTCTCTATAAAAGATGTATCAAATTGGTTGCTACCACCACTCTCTCTGGTTGTGTTTGAATTGTCGTAGGGAAATTCAATTTTCTATCAGTCTCAAAAATGTAATTGTCTGAGTGATGCTTGAAAAAACCGCACGGTTGAAATAAATTATTGCATCGACAATTATGTGATTTCGTGTTATTATATTTTATGTTATTCTTGCTCTGTTTACTATATTGAACTCTCATACCCAGATTTCCTTCTGGAATTATCCCATTATAACACAAATATATATATATATATATATATATATATATATATATAGTGTATATGTGTGTGTGGGGGGGTTATCTACATATGTAACGCAATTATAAGTCGGTTGGTGAAAATCGCACTAACAAATACATTTTACATTAGGTTAACATTAAGTAGAAGGTGAAAAATTCCATTACAAGTTATGTTAGAGGTTAGGAATATGACGTCACCGATATGATGTCACGGATAGAAAATATAAAATAAAACGTATTGAAAAAAGGGGAAAATGATTTGCCTCTTTTGGCCTGTTAGCTGACCGTGTTTGGCCACTTTTTTCGAAGCTCTGTTTCCGTTCGTCCGATCTGGGGAGCAGGCAAACGGAAGCTCACCCAATGTAATAAAATATTTAAACATCAAAACGCATGACGGCGCTGTTAAAATGTGTGCGTATTCTTTTATTTCGTTACTTTATTGCTTCTGCAAGTAAAGCAAAAAGAAAATGTGCCTGCTACATCAAAGATACAAATATATTTATAACTATACGTCACTATCCAATTAACCAACTACTATAATAAAAAAGAAAGATAAACAGTTGTTTATCTCTCTAAAACGATAGACAACTTTAGTGAACCGGAGAAATCGCCCATTCTATGCTAATTCCTTAATTCGGAGGTGCATAAAACACTTGCATTTTAAAATTATGTTAGTTTTAATTATTTCACGCATTCTCTAAATAATGTATCCGTGTTTGAACTTACAGTTATGCATTTCATAATGTATACACTGTCAAGCGTAAAGAAGTTACATTAATGCACGTTATTTATCTACCTCCCACAACGGTAAGATGTGACACAGGGTCGGTAAAGTGGGATGTGAAAAGCCAGCGCCCGGGAAAGTGAGCCCTCTGGCCTACAAAAAATGCCTGGGTAGCCCCGTCGGGATTCCCCAATAATGGCGCCTCAGGCAGTAAGCTATAAACTTACCTCTCCCCAAAGAGGTGAGGCAAAGTCTGGGAGGGTGGACCTCCTAGAACTGCACAGGACAAACCCACAGAAGGCGTACATAAAGCCCCGAAGGCTAAGACAATACCAGTCTTGAGGGTGCAGTATCCATCGGAACATATAATACACTTTGTTCCTTGTTCATAAATTCACACTAAAGAAACATTGGTAATCTTTGGATACCAGAAATGAAGCAATGGTGAGCTTGATTAGTATTTAGAAGCTTGAGAATACTAGGTATTACAACATTCCAAAATGAATCCAAGTAAATAGTTACTGATGTCGACTGTTGAATTGACAGACAGGTTTTAAGTAATATTTATCCATTTGGGAAAGATATACGTCTACGTAGAATACTATATTCAATGAACAACTAAGTAGAATGGTATTTTCAATGAACTACTAAGTAGAATGATATTTTCAATGAACTACTATGTAGAATGATATTTTCAAATAACCACTAAGTAGAATGATATTTTCAATGAACCACTAGGTAGAATGATATTTTCATTGAACCACTAAGTAGAATGGTATTTTCAATGAACCCCTCAGTAGAATGATATTTGCAATGAACTCCTAAGTATAATTATGTTTTCAATGAATCCCTAAGTATAATTATCTTTTCAATTGACAACTAAGTGGAATGACATTTTCAATGAACCACTAAGTAGAATGGTAGTTTCAATGAACCACTAAGTAGAATTATATTTTCAATGAACCACTAAGTATAATGATATTTTCAATGAACCACTAAGTGGAATGATATATTCAATTAACCACTAAGTATAATGATATGTTCAATGAACCACTAAGTATAATGATATTTTCAATGAACCACTAAGTATAATGATATTTTCAATGGACCACTAAGTGGAATGATATATTCAATGAACCACTAAGTAGAATGATATATTCAATGAACCACTAAGTATAATGATATTTTCAATGGACCACTAAGTGGAATGATATATTCAATGAACCACTAAGTGGAATGATATATTCAATTAACCACTAAGTATAATGATATTTTCAATGAACCACTAAGTGGAATGATATATTCAATTAACCACTAAGTATAATGATATTTTCAATGAACCACTAAGTATAATGATATGTTCAATTAACCACTAAGTTGAATAATATTTTCAATTAACCACTAAGTATAATGATATTTTCAATGAACCACTAAGTATAATGGTATATTCAAGTATATAGAATAATAAGTTCAATGAACCACTAAGTATAATGATATTTTCAATGAGCCACTAAGTAGAATGATATCTTCAATGAACCACTAAGTATAATGATATTTTCAATGAACCACTAAGTATAATGATATTTTCAATGAACCACTAAGTATAATGATATTTTTAATGAGCCACTAAGTAGAATGATATTTTCAATGAACCATTAAGTATAATGACATTTTCAATCAACCACCAAGTAGAATAATATTTTCAATGAACAACTATGTAGAATGATATACGGTGAAAGAGAGAAACGAGCAGTGGACTAATTCATGCTACCGCAACTAATCACGGAAAATCCAACTTCTAATAATACTCCGTCTTTGTGTATTCAGTTATTTTGATATATGCAACATATGCAGTTTGTTAAAGATTGAAGTATATTTACGTCACTATCAATCTTTTATCACAAAGATTTTTGAAGATATACATGTTTTCCTTTTAATTGATCAATATATGGATACTACTAGGTACATCAAAGATAGTAGTTAGAAAGCAAGAATACATTATTTTTAACGAACAGGAAAATGATATTATTGTTATTCATTATGGTTATGGTGTAGCCTGATCATTTAATGACTACTTCTTAACGTTATTGCATGAAAGCTTTCTTAAATCGCGACACTAAAATAATGTATTTTTGGTACTTTGTTAGAGTAAGACCCACGCTAAACGGCCCTTAGCGTCAGTGCCTTCCGGCGGTTTACGTAAACCGCCGGGCAGTCCCGACGCGGTTAGTCAATGACACTGCGAGAAAATGAATAACTAATTGAAATAAATAAATAGACGTTATCTAAACTTGATAAGTGAATTTTTGAGTTCTGCAAACTAGCCTGGCCAAATCCTAATTCTTTACCTTGGCCAAACCCTAACCTTAACTAAAGCAACACTAATAATCAGTAAAAGCAAAAAATAAAACAAATACTTTTCGTAAAATATTTAGAAAAAAAGACTTACTTGATTAACTTTTCAATTTAAACCTTTATTTAAGTCTCTGTTATTCCTTCGTTAAAACTGTTTAACACTTGTTTGAATGACTTATTTGTTTGTTAACAAAATAAATATTCATTTCGTACAAAATGTTATCTGTCATTTTTTGTTTCTTTTCTACCTAAAACCTTGCCTCGTTTATGCCTCTTTAGACGCAGGTAAGTGAACGAATTCTTCAGTCGGCACTGTCCGGCGTTTTACGTAAACATCCGGAAAGTACCGACGCCGAGACACTTTTGGCGCGGGTCTTACTGTAAAAAATCACCGTAGTTTTGTTTCTTTAATCTGATCGCAAGAGATGTTTTTAAGAAACTTTAATGACATGCTAAAACGCATATCTAACGTAGAATAACGAAATTTGGAACATACGAAAATAAATGTTAAACATAAAAAGTAACGAAGAACTATCAAATGCGAACAAAAATAGTTGCGATTTTTATTTTTATTGTTTTTTATTATTTCTTCTCAACATTGCGATGTCGTTGAAAAACGCATATCTGACGTAGAATTATGACTATTTGAAAATAAGAATATGTACTTTTGATATATTATATTATACAAAGAAAGTTTGCATATAAACAAACATACAAAATATTTTGTGCGTTAATTTCAGAAAAGATTGTTTAGCAATGATACTTTTAGAGAATGTAAATGTCATGTAAAAATCGGATCTAAAGCGTAATTAGATTTAAATTATATTTAAAATAATGTATTTTAAATATAAACAAAACAAGTAGACTATAAGTAAAATGAATGATGTGTTTTATTGCAAAAATATTTTTTTGCAAAATGTTTTATTGCAAAATTGTTTTCTTTGAAAACTCACGTCTGAATAAGAATAATAAACATTTGCAAATATTCCATAATATTTAAAGAATAAAATTTGCAAATAAGAGAAAAACATTTAAAGAATCGAAATTGATGAATACAGAAAATATAGATATCGTTTTTTTTTAAAATCTGATATCAGTTTTACTGCAAAAAGAATATTTATTGGGAAAAATAGATGACTTTCAAAATACATATTTGAAAAAGAATATTGGCAATAAATAGCTAAAAAATATCAGAGCATACAACACAATCTGAAATATAAAGAATACGACATTGCTTTCTTGAAGTTTTATGTTAAGTTCAATATCGAACAATAATATTACTTTCATTTTATCTGATCAATGGAGGAATACATGAATGGCAAATAGAACATGCAAGTCGATCGAAAAATCTGGTAAAAATACATGATATAATATTTAAATAAAGAAATATAAAAAAAGCTTCGTTTTTTTTTAAACGGAAGCGAGGCGCCATTTCTTTTAGCTACTGAAAGGTGAACCAAAAGAATACTCCTCTGACAGAGAAACACTTACATTTCCCTTCTCTTCTGATTCGATGCAGCGGAGATCTTCTTTCAGAACTCATCGTTTGTCAGACTCGGATAAATAGATCTTGTTGGACGTTGCAAAGAAAACAGTAACTTTTTTCTTCTAATCTTTTTTATGGATATCTTTATGTTTTTATCTCATCCATTCAGTTAAAAATATTCACGTTCACTATATTTTTGGCTCCTAAAGTCTGCGCGATACAAAGTAGTCGACTCCAAATTTCGATTAAAATATATATTTTTGTCAGACATATTACAAAGAATATATCCGCATACTGCTCACACTTATTACAAAAATGTATGCATATATATATATATGTATATATATATATATATATATATATATATATATACATAAAAATGTGATAGTATAAACATAATTATATATATTAACATGGATATATGTATTTTTTACATATATATATATATATATATATATATATATATATATATATATATATATATATGTAAAAATACATATATCCATGTTAATATATATAATTATGTTTATACTATAATAAGTATTTCATATATTCACATGAAATCTTATAAGGAGATATATTTGTTTGTATCAATTTTCAGTATTTACTTCAACAGTGCGTAAAGCTAGGTAGTAAGCTATGAAAATATATTTATGGGCATTAAGTTAAACAGAGGCTCCCACGTTTCATCCCCGGGGGGATCTTCAGGCATTTTAGCCTTAAGATTCATATATATATTTTAGTCCTTTTTTCTCCCCCTCCTCCTTCTCCGCCTCCTCCTTCTTTGTTGTTCAATTCCTTGTCATCAATTTCCAGTAAATACTAATCCTCCAAGCCAACTCACAGCGTTCATAAGCTTAACTGCCGATTATTTCTCTTCTTCTTTTTTTTAAACTCACAGCTCCCCAACCCGGCGTTCATAAGCCAACTGCCCACCCTTTCTTCTTTTTCTTCTTTTTCTTCTTCTCCTTCTTCTACTTCTTCTTCTTCTTCTAAACTCACAGCGTTTCCAATTGGCGTTATAAGCTAACTGTCGATTTTTTCTCTTTCTTCTTCTTTTTTAACTTTTTCAACATTTCTTTCCTTCTTCATCCCTTTCTTCTGTCTATTATACGTAACTATTTTTTATATAATTAGTATATGTGTTATATATACGATTATACATATTCTATATTGTTTTTATTTATATTTAGATAGCTTTGGATTTGCTCTATCAATTTATTTTGATTAATTTGATGAGACTTAAAAGTAGCAGAATGGCGAGTAATTGCCTTATTTAATTGTCTAAATATTTTATTCTAATCCCCACCTTGTTTAATCATTCTTATTATTAGGTCAGAAATTGGGGGCATAAAATCTACTAATTTTAAGGTAACACGAGCAATCCTTAGAAATTCGGACATAATACTCCCGTAAAATATATACACAGGGCAGGTACTATTTTTATGTGGCATCCGCACGATACGAAAAGGAAATGAATTTCTTTCATCAAACAGTTTATAGATAAATATTTTATCTTCAATTTTTATATCCAAATCAAGAAAAGTAGTTTGAGTTGTCTTATGTTCACAGTTTAATTTTAACTCTTTAGGATATATTAAATGTTTAGTATTTGCAAACTCAACGCTATCATGAATGCAAACAAGATCGTCAATATATCGCCTACATCCATACGAACTATACGCTCTAGATATATCGTTTTTTACTAATGCTGATATATACATATATATAGTAATCCAGGTAGGGTAAAAATCCACAGGGTAGAAATTCAAAGTGAATCAAACCGGGTTTATAAAGAGTGCTCAATAAAAATATAGAGTTGTATTGTGAATGCTTTTTTATTTAAACATGTACAGAGTCTGCTACACTGGCATGTCGATGTTATCGATCAACAGCTATCAAGAGCTGAGGTATCATGACGTAGAAGTTTTTTTTTGTAATCCAACCGGTCGGTGAAATCCAGGAAAATTTCACTGACCGGGTTGGATCACAAAATTACATATTTATCCGTATTTTTCTCAAGTGCCCTGTCAAAATAGCTGATAGTTGATGAAATGAATAAAGAAAGAAAATTAATAAACATATAATTATATTTTTTAACAAGAGAGAGAAAGAAAGTTTACGAAAACAATAATTGTTAATTAGCTTAAATATAATTAAAGGTACATATGAATTAATGAAATTCCACGCGCAAATAATCCGTAAGTTAAAAATAAGGAAAATAATAACATGTAATTCGGGAGTAATTTAAATAAATTAAAATACATAACTAAATGTAAAAGTTAATAGATAACTACGATAGGAACGAATAACAATTTTAATCAAAATGACAAAACAATCTAATCGAATATATTAACTCAATACAAACACAGTAATTCAAGGGCAGTAATCCATCAATTTATTTTTAAGAGTTATCTCTCTTTAATTTGTTTAAAATAGTAGGTCGATAATTTCTAATTTACTATCTATCTAACTAAAAATTAAATATATCTAAAGAATAATTTTACAGCAATAAAAACAAATGTCATTTACAGGTTGATTAATTAAGAGCAGTCAATATTACAACTTATTTATAGATTCCTTAAGAATATATACTAGACAAGAAATGGCCAACAAAAATGCATAAGGATTACCAACCAATAGTATAAGGTCTAAAAAAGTTATGTTGCAATTTTCTCATAGACTTCGATTAGGAAATTGATTTTAAAACCTAAGTGTTGTGGTGGCAACCACACATTTGCATATACGAATAACGTTACACTATAAATGGCAAGCCTAGGTTGGCCTTAGTGTGTGTTACCTAAATGCCACCGGAAGTGACGCCGAAGAGCGTACATGTCCTCCCACCAAGACTCTCTGACTCGACACCTTCATTTGTACATACTGTAACTATACCTTTTCTTTAATACACTTATTATTTCATTCTCCTTGTTGTTTGCGTCTTCATTGTATTCCTCACTAATTATTGTTCAACCTTGCAACCACAACACTAAGTATATCTAACTTATTTATTATTATAACCATTAAGAATTTAATAATCTATTTAAGAGTGTTTAATTAGTCTACATATTATATGCATATTAATGCTTTAGAAACACGTGGTTCAGCCAAAGGATGAACTATTTTAAATAACTTTTTAGTTAATTATTTAATTAATTAAAAAAGTATCCACTGATTAAAATAACAGAAAACCCCAGAAATACTATATATAACAAACAAAAAACTCTAATCACAGTAATTTGTTTGATTTAATGATTGTTTTCAATAAATGGTGTAGTGTGAAATTGCATGATCATGAGTTTTTTTCCCAATATTGATGAGATATATTTGTGTTTTTAAATAATACTTAAGTTTATTATTTTTTATTGCTTGACTTCTATATCTAATATAATAAGAAGCGCTCATAAACTTGTCCATATTTTTTTAGAAACGATCGTACGCGAAATATTCGTTGTGTTTCAATTCTTGGAAATGATATACATGATGTTTTCATTTTGTTTATCTCAATTTACTTCATATATATATATATATATATATATATATATATATATATATTAATAGTTATTTGAAGAAGGAATCTCGATTTTTGAAAACATTACTTTCTGTTAGTCTTTGGTATTTTAATTTTTTATTATTTTTTCAAACTAAACGAAATTGTTCTTATTTATTCAGGACTTTTTTTGCTTCCGCGATTGGATCGGCTTTAATCTTTTGTTCCTTCTCTCGATGGAAGTTGATGCTGCATCCTTCAACGGACTAATTGCAGGTTGCATATGCCAATCTGAAGCCCTGGCGTTATTTAAGGATTTCCTTGTGGGGGGGGGGTGATTTTTTTCTGGGGGTACCTCTGTTGAGGTTGCCCCAAGAGTATGTCTTCCCCCAAAGGTTGGTAGATCCCCTCTTCTTCGCCGCTTTTTGTGATTGTATCGGACTTGATTCTTGTGGGAGCGCATCACAGTCATCACATATTACTAAGTTTGTTTAGCTGTTTTTGTTAACTTTTTCTTCTTAAGTGACTTCAATGAGGTCAATCACCCGTGGGGCATTGTCCGTTATTGAGCACCATATTTTAGGTTTTATATTTCCGCTGATGAACTGCCAATTAGCGAAACACGTGTAGGGAAGAATGACTATAGAAAATAAATACATAATAAAAACAAACTTTTTTGTTGTGATAAATGTTTTCTTGAATAAAATGTCTTGTTAAACTCTCCGAATATGCATATATATATATATATATATATATATATAAATATATATATATATATATATATATATTCATGTATATATATATATTCATGTATATATGTATATATATATATCTATATATTCATGTATATATATATATATATATATATATATATATATATATATATATATATATATATATTCATGTATGCTCTGACTGCTGTCTCCGTCTCCATATTCTATAATGCAATTTAAAATATACCAAGATCAAACAGAACTATTTTACAGTCATATTTTAGTTTTCATCCGATGCGGCTTTACTTTAATATTAATGGTTTCTTCAATAATATCGCGAAGTCCACTTATGCACTGGCCACCGAAAAAACAATGAAGACCATAATTATTGTCTTATATTATTTTGATATGAATTATAAAATTTATACAACAATAAATACAGATAAAGACTCCAAATATGGTTTATTCAAAGATGCGAGATGTTATATTTGTATTTCGTAAATATTGTAGAAAAATGATAGAGAATTGTTAAAAATAATAATTAGTATTATTATGCAAAGGATGGTTCATTATGAGAGTTGTTGAAGAGTAGACGGTGCACAGGAGTTAACGGAAGTTGATATGCCTACCAGTTGCTTAATGTTGATCAATATTTGAGCCGGGTTCTATAACATTTGTAACATTGTATACGCACGCATTTAATAGTTCACGCTTATTCCGGGATTGTGCCTATTCCTTAAATGTAGCCACGCCGACCCCGGCCCCGGCCCCGACCCCGGTCCCGGCCCCGGCCCCGGCCCCGGCCCCGACCCCGGTCCCGGCCCCGGCCCCGGCCCCGGCCCCGGCCCCAGTCCCGGCTCCAGCCCCTTGCTTCCAGCTTTATATGTGTTATTTAGCGAACGAGTTATTTCTTCTGGTTTCTCGTCCGATGTTGTTGTGTGTGCTCTCACATTTGTTTTTCGGTCATGTAAAGTTTCTCTGCAAAACAATCGGATGATATTCTTCGACCATATTAAGAGTGTCTGCGTCAATTGCCGAACAGGTGCAGATACGCTTCGTGAAGAACATGATCGTAATTTTGTTATCTTGAATCAAATCTTGCATACACTCTACCCTAGAGACGCGTATTAAACATTAAGAGATTATGCGTTAGTCACTCGATGTTACAAAGCAACGTACTTATTCCACTGCGCTAACGAAGTAAATAAATTCGGAGCTCTTATAGATGACGCACCATAGTTCCGTGACTTCGTGTCGGCGACGTTCGGACAGGTTACGGAAGCGCCAGAGGGTTGACGAAGCGAACACTGTCAAACGATAAATTCAGACGAAAAAACACCAAAATAAAATACTTATATAAAAATAAAGAACAAACCCACCATAGCTAAACAACTGTTATTAATTAGATGTTTTATTGTGTGTTTTTCTATTCAAAGAAACCATTGTTAATCAAATATTTTTTTTAATAAAATGTGTTTTTGTTTGTGCACCGGAAAGTTTCAAAAGATGATTTTGTTTGATATGTTCGGGAGATTCAACGAGCTTACAGAGATTATAAGAATTCATATTTTTTTTTAATGAACGCGATTAATTTCTTCCAAAAGTATCGCCTGCTCGGTGTATAGTTTCGTCTGAGCGAGACCTGCCCGATCGTTGACGACGCGAAGCTACATATACTTGCATTAAGTAGATTTTTAAAGTGATAAATCGACACCCCTTATTGTATAACCGGGGTTATTTTACAAGCACTAATTTATATTCAAAGGTCGTTTTAATAACCTTTTAACCTAACCTTTAACCTAACCTTTAACCTAACCTTTAACCTAACCTTTACCCTAACCTTTTAACCTAACCTTTAACCTAACCTTTAACCTAACCTTTACCCTAACCTTTTAACCTAAACTTTAACCTAACCTTTTAACCTAACCTTTAACCTAACCTTTAACCTAACCTTTTAATCTAACCTTTAACCTTACCTTTACCCTAACCTTTAACGTAACCTTTAACCTAACCTTTGACCTAACCTTTAACGTAACCTTTACCCTTACCTTTACCCTAACCTTTTAACCTAACCGTTAACCTAACCTTTAACCTAACCTTTTAATCTAACCTTTTAACCTAACCGTTAACCTAAATTTAACCTAACCTTTCACCTAAACTTTTTAATCTAACGTTTTAACCTAAGCTTTTACCTAACCTTTAACCTAACCTTTGACCTAACCTTTAACCTAACCTTTAACCTAATCTTCAACCTAACATTTTAACCTAACCTTTTAATCTAACCTTTTAATCTAACCTTTAATCTAACCTTTAACCTAACCTTTAACCTAACCTTTTAACCTAACTTTTTAACCTAACCTTTAACTTAACCTTTGACCTAACCTTTAACCTAACCTTTAACCTAACCTTTAACCTAACCTTTTAACCTAACCTTTTAACCTAACCTTTTAATCTAACCTTTAACCTAACCTTTAACCTAATCTTCAACCTAACCTTTTAACCTAACCTTTTAATCTAACCTTTAACCTAACCTTTAACCTAACCTTTAACCTAACCTTTTAACCTAACCTTTTAGCCTAACCTTTTAATCTAACCTTTAACCTAACCTTTAACCTAACCTTTTAACCTAACCTTTTAATCTAACCTTTAACCTAACCTTTAACCTAACCTTTTAACCTAACCTTTAACCTAACCTTTAACCTAACCTTTAACCTACCTTTTTAATCTAACCTTTTAACCTAACCTTTAACCCAACCTTTTAATCTAACCTTTAACCTTACCTTTACCCTAACCTTTAACGTAACCTTTACCCTAACCCTTTAACCTAACCGTTAACCTAACCTTTTAACCTAACCGTTAACCTAAATTTAACCTAACCGTCAACCTAAATTTAACCTAACCTTTCACCTAAACTTTTTAATCTAACGTTTTAACCTAAGCTTTTAATCTAAACTTTTAACCTAACCGTCAACCTAAATTTAACCTAACCTTTCACCTAAACTTTTTAATCTAACGTTTTAACCTAACCTTTTAATCTAAACTTTTAACCTAACCGTCAACCTAAATTTAACCTAACCTTTCACCTAAACTTTTTAATCTAACGTTTTAACCTAAGCTTTTACCTAACCTTTAACCTAACCTGTTAACCTAACCTTTAACTTAACATTTTAACCTAACCTTTAATCTAACCTTTTAACACTACCTTTAACCTAACTTTTAACATAACCTTATAATGGTTAAATGAGTGGCTCGTCGCAACAATTTTAATTCCTTGGATTGGTAATGCAAGATGTACAGGTGTTTTTGTACGAGATATATTTAGGAAATGGAAAGCAGTAACTGACTTAAGTAGATCAATTTCAGTTTCAAAGCCGATCTTATATTTTAGTAACGGAATGCACCAACAGGGTCATATAAGTTATAAAAACGTATATTTTAAAAGGCAAAACATGTTTTTGTCATTTTTCATATGATACTATTTTTCTAACTTGCTTTCTCACAACTTGTCGGAGACAGCACAACAAATAAGCTTACCCATTGATTAATAATAAGGGTTTCTCGGATAGAAGTCTACTGATATTTTATACGGCATATTGACAGAGCAAACTGTCGGAACGAATGGTTTCCTCGTGGAATCGGACCCCATTTAGTGCCGCGTTAATCAACACCAACATTAATAAGTTTAGTGCTCAAAAAATACATCGATGCATAAATTAAGAATGCATTCGTCAAATTCGTCTGGTCTTAATATGTTGTTATATTTAATTCATATTGTCCACCATGATGACAGTCGATGCAACAGCAAATCCGATGTGGCGAATACATTTTACAATTGTTGCTATCTTGATGTGAGAATGTGTCAATTTGTTCGTAGATATCTTACTTCGGTTCTTGAATGTTAGTGGTTTTTAAAGTCAAGCTCGTTTTTTATAAATATACACTTGATGACCTCTTCTACACAAAACATTATCGATTGGCCAAGTCTCTGATCAGCGATAAGAACTGACTAATATTTTTTCTCAAGACAATTCTTTATTCTCTATTCTTCTCTTTTGTTTGGCATGATTTCAAACTTTGGTTTTAATATCCCATTTGGTACTAAGAACAAGATAGACTATCTAAGAAAAAAATAGAATATCTAAGAACAAAATAGAATATCTAAGAACAAAATAGAATGTCTACTGCTCATTATGGAATTGGCATAAACAAACAGGTTTTTATCTTGAATTCATCTATGCTTTGCTTCAAAGTTGCACGAAGTTTAGTTTCTCGATTCGATAATTGGTTTTCTGTTGAAACGAAAATCAAATAAAGGGGCGTATCTATAAAAGGGTTAAAATAAAAGACGTAGTTATTGATAAATTGGTTGTATCTAAAGACTACGTTAATCGTCCCAAACCCAATCGAAATTTATGTATTGTAAGGTTCAACAATTTATAGATACATGTGTGGGCGTTGTAAATTAAACAACACTAGTTTTATGATATCTGGAATTATATTTCCCACAGTAACAAAGTCATTTGTTAAATATAATTTAGGAACTATATCTGCAACAAGCAGACACAATCCGTAGTTAAATATTGTAAAATAAATATTGTAAAAGTAAACAAAATTTAGTTTTATAATATCTGGAATGATATTTCCCACCAGTAACAAAGTCATTTGTTAAATATTTTTAGGAACTATATCTGCAACAAGCAGAAAACATCCGTAGTTAAATATTGTAAAAGTAAATATTGTAAAAGTAAACAAAATTTAGTTTTATAATATCTGGAATAATATTTTCAACCAGTAAAAAAGTCGTTTGTTAAATATTTTTTGGAACTATATCTGCAACAAGCAGACACAATCCGTAGTTAAATATTGTAAAAATAAATATTGTAAAAGTAAACAAAATTTAGTTTTATAATATCTGGAATTATATTTTCCACCAGTAAAAAAGTCATTTGTTAAATATAATTTAGGAACTATATCTGCAACAAGCAGACACAATCCGTAGTTAAATATTGTAAAAGTAAATATTGTAAATGTAAACAAAATTTAGTGTTATGATATCTGGAATTATATTTCCCACCAGTAACAAAGTCATTAGTTAAATTTTTGTTGGAACTATATCTGCAACAATCAGAAACATCCGTAGTTAAGTATTAGTTGGAAACGACACTTGACTTGTCCACCAAGTTAATAATAATCACACATGAATACGACGTACCAAAATTGTCAATAACTCTGAAACACACCTCTCTTTGAGCAGCCCTTATTTTGGGTGTAGATTAGTATCTTCAGTTTCGAAGAATTATGAGGATATTTTTAAAATTATCTTTAATTACCATATAGCTATATATCTGGCGTTTCAGTCCGGTGAATGTGAAGCCAATTTAGAGTCACGCCCTCTACTGATGTAAAGATAAGAAACGTGTCGCCTCATATAATTGAAAGGCGAGAAAACAAAGACTGTTGAAAGTCAGAACTGTAACATGGTAAAAACGTCAGGAATCCACTAATGTTTTTTTTTTAACAAACTAATGTTTTTTTACCAAACTATGGTTAGATGGCGGAAATATTCGTGAATGTTATTAGCGATTCAGGGGTTGCATTTTTGTGGTCATTCTGTATCTTGAAAACAAAAAAAATAAATCAGTGAAATAAATCATTATATTTCGAATTGGCATGTGATCGATCGAGCAATAAAATCACTCATTGAAATACGAGGATGAATGTGAGAAACAGATCTCGTTTTTTTTACTTGGCTTTCGAATGGCAATTTTGGGACAACCTCACAAGTGGCGTTTGATAGTTCTACCGTTCTAAGTCAGTCGTTTTCTTTCATCGCAAAACAGCGCGCGTCAGCGTGGGTTTATCTTTGTGTTAAAACGAAATCAATCGAATATAATTTAAGAATCGATAAAGAAAGAACAATAGAATAAATTAGAATCTATTATAAAGAAGGAAAAGGGCAGATAAATATAAGTAGGGTAATAGTAAGACTTAGGATGATTTTGACAGATCAAAAAGAGGAAGAACTCCATGACGACTTAACGAAACGGCGTAGTAAGCTGATATATATTTAGTTGTGGTTGGTCAAGAATTCACCCTTGGCGGGCTGAACCGGCTTTGTTCCTATCACGTATGTTAGCTAAGATATACGTTTCTAGGGGATAATGAATTTAAAAGCGGTCCACATAAGTTACATGAATATCGCGGAGAGAAAATAATATTTTGACGACTAAAGTTGCAAGGGGGTGTCGTCGTCTACCCACAGCGCCTAGTATTCATAAATAGTAAGCCATCTTGTATTCACCAATAGTCAACCAACTTTTATTCATCAACAGTCAGCCATCTTGTATTCACTAATAGTGAACCATCTTGTATTCATCAATAGTCAGCCATCTTGTATTCACCAATAGTCAGCCATCTTGTATTCACCAATAGTCAACCATCTTGTATAGAAAAAGCTTGACGTTGTTTAAATCCGGCGATTGAATGAGAACCAGTCTGTCAGCGTTGTTAATCCGTATCTAAGTTGATCTTATAATTCGTTATATCTTATTTTAAGTTATTCCGTAGTTTTCGAGGAACAAAGTTAGCATAGACAAGGCTATGCTGGACGTAGGTCCTTATGCTCATCCTATATACGAAATTATAATTAAAGTGCATATAAATATTTAGATTTAGTTCGACAATAATTCTCCTGATTATAATTCATATTCACCGAAAGACAGACCTCGTAAAACTAAACGAGTGGTTGTCGATTGTTGGGTTCTCTTCGTTTTAATCAAATTTAATACGTATTTATTTACTAGCGTGGCCCGTATCCCGGCGTTGCCCTAAAATTATTATTAACTCAAGAAATTCCTGGCCTCAACGTTGAACCATTGAACTTTTTGCTACTTATATTTGTCCTGCGATAACGACGAGCCCCACACATTAAGAAAAACGCAGACTCCCACGATATTAATGTAAAACATGTTTGTTAGGGTTTTGATACTCGGACTTATAGGCGAAGTTAATTACCGAGCGGACTTTAGGATAAGATTCAGCTAAACGAAGTAAAATTGCTTGAAAGTACATGCGGTCGTTTAAAGTGAGTTTCACCAACTAAAAAAAGGAAGAATGCAAATATAAATCGATAAATAATGTATTTATTTGCATGTTTTTCTTTGTTTTATCCTTCGAGTTTCAAATATTCAAATTTAGAATTAAAAAAAAAAAGAATTCAACTAAATAAACGTGAAAGACCGCCATAAACTCCATGTTTGCCATTTCGAATATCGTCGCTTAAAAACGCGTAATAAATTAAACTTTGATTCGCTCCAGTTTATAAAAAGTGCTCAATAACAAGTAGAGCTGTTTTGTTAGTATAATATTGTTATTTATACACACATTCTTGATTACATATATGCATACGTGTTTCGCTTGTACTCTTCAAAGAGAGTCAACCTCTTCAGACCAAAAGCGATGAATTCCTCGTTTCTGGTCTGAAGAGGTTGACTCTTTGTGAAGAGTACAACCGAAGCATGTATGCACATATATAACCATTAATGTTTGTATAACTACACATGTTATAATATATATATATATATATATATATATATATATATATATATATATATATATATATATATATATATATATATATATACATACATAAGAAGTATATGTGTGCGTTATATCTCTGCCCAAGGTTAAAATCGATGTTACTTAGGAGCACAATATGACCCCAGAGCACACCTCGTTTCAAATATGTTAAACTGATAATCTTAGACTATTTACATTGGTATGATCATTCTTTTCGGTAAGTATTTTTTTCTTTCGGCATCGCGGTATATATCAATCTATGTAAGTCTAAGGACGATGTCTTTTTCCTGTGACTTAATATTCAAATTGGCAATTCAATAAACCCGAATAAATTAACGAAAGAGACTGCAAAAACCTCCACAGTTTCCTGTGGGAAAATCGTTGCGTTGAAAACATGTAATAAATTTAACTTTATTTGATTTGTTGCAGTGCATGAATTAATTTTGCGTTTCCTTAGGGAAATCTTGCATGCACATTCAGACAAAAATTTAATCAAAGTGTATTATTATAATTAAATATGCTGTATGTTGTCACTAGTTTTCAGTTGCGATAAGTGCTCCCTTTCTCCCCCTCAATCCCTCTCCCTCTCCCCTCTGCCCCACCTATCTTTATATCATTTCTGTTACTTTTAATCGTCCCCTCTTTCTTCCTTCTTTTTCTCTCTCTTTCCCCTCTCTCTCCCTTTTTCTGATCTATCTCTCTTCCCTTCTTTCCCCCTCTTCTTCTCTCTCCCCCTCTTTCCCTCTTTCACATTCAGACAAAAATGTAATCAAAGTTAATTATTATAATTAAATATGCTGTTTGTTGCCACTAGTTTCCAGTTGCGAAAAGTGCACCCCCTCTCACCGTCTCTCCCTCCCCCTCTCCTCCTCCCATTTTCATCTCTCTTTCTGCCCCCTCTCTCCTAACTTACTCTCTCTGCCCCCACTCTCTCCCCCTTTCTACTCTCTTTCCTCTCATGACTTCTCTCTCTTTCTCCCCCTTCCCCCTCTCTTCTCTCTTCTTCTCTCTCTCCTCTCTCTCTCTCCCCCTTCGTGTTCTCTCTCTCCCCTTTTCTTTTCTCTCGTTCCATCCTCTCTCTACTTCTCTCCTCTCTTTCTACCCCCTCTATCTTCCTATTTTATCTCTCTCTATCTTCCCCCTCTCCCCCTTTTCTTCTGTCTCTTTCCATCCTCTCTCTCCTCCTCTTCTTCTCCTTCTGCCCCTCTCTTTCCCGTTTTCTTCTCTCTTTCCCCTCTTGAATTATCCCCCTCTTTTCCCCCGCTCTCCTCTCTTCTTCTCTCTTCCCTCTTCTTCTCTATCTCCTCTTCTACTCCTCTCTTCCCTCTTCTTCCCTCGCTCTACCCATGTATCTCCCTTTCCTGCACTCTCTCTTCTCACTTACTCTTTTCACACTCTCTTCTCTCTTTATTTATTCGTCTCCCTGTCTCTCTTTCTCTCCCTCTCTCCTTCTCTCTTTCTCTCTCTCTCACTTTCTCTCCCTCTCTCTCTCTTTTTCTCTCTCTCTCTCGCTCTCTATCTCTCTCTCTCTCTCTCCTGACTATAACGATTTTGTTCATATTCTTTCCGTAGCTTGTAATCTACATTTTTCATTATAATATCAGACTAAAATGTAAATATAACAATAGAATAACAGAGAAAATACTTCACAATCTTTTCCCTCTTGTAATGATATACTTAAAATTGTCTAAGTAAACACTACGTACTTCTAAACGCTTTTTTTTCCCGCAGTAAAAGTATCGTTTTTTTCATCGGATCGAACAATTTTCCCGCTAAAATCAAAACCGCGTAAAATACTAAAATAACAGACACTTAATAGAAGAAGAATGATAAAAAAAATCGAGTGTTTCTTTAGAATAACCTCGCTATGAAAACTCGCTGGATTATTTATTAATAATACAAATTTGATACGGCATTTAGCCATCAGACCGACCGAACTGACTCTTATCTCTCGAATCCTATAGCAAGATGTATATATGGTGTACACTAACTATTTGTATTACGAGTCTCACCATGTTTTATTGAAAGTACGATAGCACATAACATTCATTAAACTTGGGATTTAAGTGACGGTGAATCGACGAAAATGCTCAAGAAAACGCCTTGGTATCAAAATAGTCAGCGATGTCAACTGCCGTATATGAAACATTATAGTAACACACTTAATTCTATGATGTAATGAGTAAAGATTTTAGGTACCCATGACTATTTGAGTACGTGTTCTATTTTAAAATTAGGCGTGTTCGTTCATGTTCGGATATTGTGACAGAAAGCCGAAACTTTTTATTATTGTCTGTTAAAAATCAACGATTTACGAGCGCCTCTCTATCGCCATTATTCGTGGAAACGCATTGAGTCTGCTCTCGGCCTGCCAAGCCAGCCGGACATTCGGATAAAACTATTAACTATGATACAATTATATATAAGGAATCGGGATTTCTTGATATTGAACTAAACAATGTCCAAGTGACGAATAAGGGATTTATTAATTAATATTTTCAAATAAATGTTATTTTATGTGTTACATGAAAACTATCTAAAACAGAATTAAACTAGTTTCTTTTTCATAGCGATCAATTTAAAAATTTGAAGCATCGTCTACTTTATATATATACTAGCAAAATTGCACTCACTCTCTATAATATATGTGGGTATGTTAGCTAGTATAAATATTACTTTAAATATATTTGTTCAGGTGAACATGTGTAAACAGGATGTATTGTAGACAACGCTCGCTGGAAGACACGATGATAGAAGATGTTTTAATATTGTCTAATAAAACGTTTGAATATAGTCATGTGTTTATGAGGTGTCCCTCTCTGATTCTTCTGTTGTTGTTTACTTTGTGCCTCACTAGACCAACGAGTTCGACGATATAAAACTCTTTAATGTATATACTGGGTAATTAAGTTGATAAGCTTGATATGGCGTATACAGTTACGAAATTATCCTTAGTCCGGCAGGATAGCACCACACACGCACGACGTCGACGACATCCGAAAAGAGAAATAAGGAGTTTAAATTCAGTGGAATTCTTTTTAGTATTTTTAAATATATATTTTTTAATAAGGGGTTTATGTAGTTAGCTTGAAGCATTGTTTATTAGTATATAGAAATGTGATACTTAGAAGGCAATACAATGCAGAGGTGGGACGGATAGACACACGTTGGAGCAAATAAGATATATAATGGTGGAACAAATTAAATAGTTTCACCCTTAATACAGTGTATACATACACATGTATATATTTATTTATTTTATTTTTTCACAAACACACATATATCTGTTTATCTACACAATGTTACAATGTTATGTAATACCTGTATCAAGATGTTCTGGTATAAACTCCGTATGGTGTAATATTTCGAGAACTCTTCCTTTCTTCAAACCCGTGCTCAACTCATATTCTTTTTAATATTCGGATTACTAAATTCCTTGTTAGTTTGGAAAAGAAAACTGTCTAATATTGATTAGTGGCAGTTTGTTATGTGAGTCAAATATCATCTGATTTTCTCTTTCTTCAAATATAGAGCATAATATAAAAAGCGGTAAGAGAACATTGGCTTGACATCCATAACCGCAACATTATAGACAAGTCAGCCATAGACTGAAGTTTATTTGTATTTAATATGATGAGGGTTTAGAAAAGGTTGCGAAGTTTCATAATGATTACATGGGTTGGTGGCATTTAATGTGCGTCATCATGTGTATAAATGTTAAAACGTGTACAAAAAGCGTATTATTATATGAAGATTCTGAAAAATACGCTGCATTTAATAAAAAAACTCGTTTATCTGGAACGTGCGCAATAAGTCTCTTGGTTGTAAAGAACTATGAACACAACTGAATACAAATCATGGCAGGCTGGGGAAAATTTATTCAAACTAATATATGGAGATTCAATATAGATAGCATGTATAATGCTGGTGATCAATTGGGAAAGTTTCTTAGCTGACAGAAAATGACGATACGGAGAAATTAAGATTTATATCCAACAAATAAAGAAAAAATACTAATATTATTAGATAAATAATACAAAATATAAAAGCTTAATCTGTATAGAAAACGAATTGCATTATTCATAATGTCTTCATTAATGCGTCTGTCTCCAGGTAAAAGATGGACATTTTGAAAAAGTCATACTAAAACTATTCATAATTACATGAGCATAATTGTACATACAGACAAAATTATGTATCATATATGTATATATATATATATATATATATATATATATATATATATATATATATAGATAGATAGATAGATAGAGAGAGAGAGAGAGAGAGAGAGAGAGAGATTAGAATATCTCAACACATACCATGTGATATACGTTTACACAAGGTTTCGAGATTATCCAGGAACTTTCAAGCACAGGAATCTTCCATCGGTAATCACCTGGTTAGTACAAATAGTTGTTCTGACCAGTATTCCGATATGATGGTTTTCTGTCTTACACGGTGCCAAGTCGAACTAACTTCTCAATATTATTAAGGCGTTAGTTATTAACAATTCCCGACCTAGCCTGTGTACACAAAATATTTTTAAGCATCAGTTGGAGATCTTTATTGATTCAAATCCACCATAACGTTGAGATATTTACGGTTTTTTTTCTCATTTTCTTAGTTTTTAATTTATCATTCCGACGTTCCCTCTTTGAGAGTCAGACGATACGGCCTTAAGGATATTTTTTAGCAATTTTCTTTTTTTTATTATTAAAAACATGTCTCCTCTGAAATGTATCCTACCATTTTGCTGTACGCTAAATTTATTTTATATATAAATATATATATATATATATATATATATATATATATATATATATATATATATATATATATATATATATATATATATAGCTGTCTAGAGCTGGTGTTACTTAAATATTTGTGTTTCCTTTCTTTGTAAGTTTGTCGTTTTCAATTCTTTGATTAAATTTACATTAATTTTGCAATTATTAGGCGTTTTCGTAAAATTACGTTCGAAGTTGTTTGTAAGTAGATGTAAAATTCATTCGGAAAGTAGAAGTCACACAATGATTTTTAAATTATAGAAGATCATATGTAAGTTTAATAAAAAAATGTTTATGATTTAACAAAGGGCGTGTGTATGCCGTTTACAAAACAATATTTTCGTGTTTGCAATGCATTGAATGTTATTTTGTATATGACTGTTATTTTATATATGAATGCTATTTTATATTTGAATGCTATTTTATATTTGAATGTTATTTTATATATGAATGTTATTTTATATATGAATGTTATTTTATATATGAATGTTTTTTTATATATGAATGTTATTTTATATATGAATGTTATTTAATATATGAATGTTATTTTATATATGAATGTTATTTTATATATGAATGTTATTTTGTATCTGAATGTTATTTTATATATGAATGTTATTTGATATATGAATGTTATTTAATATATGAATGTTATTTTATATATGAATCTTATTTTATATATGAATGTTATTGTATGTATGAATAGTATTTTATATATGAATGTTATTTCATATATGAATGTTATTTATATATGAATGTTATTTTATGTATGCATGCTATTTTATATATGAATGTTATTTTATATATGAATGTTATTGTATATATGAATGTGATTGTATACAGTGTTGTTTGTTTTTTTAACTCTCTACTAGTCATTAACTCTTTTGTGTTCTTTAAAATTAACATTTCAATATATTCTGACATGCACTTTGTTAGCCTTCTCTAAATAAACATACATTGAAAGGAATAACTTAATGTTTAAACTAATACTTTAATTACATGAACTATCAACTATTTTAACCAATAATCCACCTTACATAGGCCCTATCAGCAATTAAAAAATGATGATATACATTCGTGTTAATTATTCTCTCTATAGAACTTAACATGTGTACCGTATTTATAAATCTATAATCCAATTACTTAATTTAATAAATAGTACTTATATATATATATATATATATATATATATAAGTACTATTTATTAAATTAAGTAATTAAGTAATATACGGCACAATCACGTTGACACAGCGGTTCCCGTTAGATCACCGAAGTTAAGCGGTGTCGAGCCTGGCCAGTACTAAATGGGTGACCATTTGGGAATACCAGGTGCTGTATGTGTTCTCTGCTTATCTCGGCATTGTTTCCAGTTGTCCTGTATAACTACTTGCCATTGGAATCAAGCAGTTTCGAGCGGTTGTTCGGGATTGCGCAACGCTTTCAATTACAATTTCACGCGCGGGCAGCCCCTGGTGGGGCACTCATACATCGAAATCGACGGGAGAGTCCATCATATATATGTATATATATATATATATATATATATATATATATATATATATATATATATATATATATATATATATATATATATGTGTGTGTGTGTATTATATTTTCATTCCTACGGTCATAGGAACAAGTAATTCACAAACAAAATATATTTGTTAATATATTTATCATTTTATTTATTTTTATTTCTTTCAAATTCAATATTTTTCTACATCTTACGCGCGTTGCACAGTAAAATTAATAGACACACATAGTCTTTATCTAACTTCGTATAGCATCATAGAAATTGTTTATTAAATAGTAAAACAACACATTATTCCAAAGACAGTAGAAAAGAAGATGAGAATGGTTTAAAGAAAACAAGAATACATGAAAAAACCGTCTATTACAACCGAGTTCAACTGAGCTAAAAAACAATCATCCGACAGTCAAGCAAAACACATAGATAGGAAGACTCCTTCACCACAAAAAAACCCGGAAAAACATATTGTTAAATAATTGAGCTCCCAGAAAAGGAAAAATCGATTGCTAAACATTATCGGTATCGGGTTTTTCCACGCTTAATAATAGATGTAAGTAAGCGAGTTCATGGTTTGACTGTTTCCGGCTATTTACATTAAACGAACACTTAGGAATAAAATCTAATCAGCTATAATTTTATTTAATTTAAGCAAAAATATATAAAAAATAATTTTCTATGTAGGAAATATTCTTCAATCCGTGGTTTAACTCGGATACGTTTTTATTTTAAGCTGTCAATTATGCAGTATGGATTTTGGTGTTAAGTGTAGTTTCGTTTTAAACATTAGTATTAAACAAATAATTTTCTAAGAAGAGGAATTTTATCTTCAGGGATTATAATAATATGGCAATCCGTTTTCTTGGGGAGTCTTCTAATCGAGGGTTTTTGCTTGGCTCTCGATTGGTTTGTTACTAGCATAGTTGAACTCTGTTATAAAATTATATAGAAGAGCCGTTTACAAATTTTAGGAATAACTTTTCTTTTTCTGAATTTCTATCACCATTTTTTATGTGAGTTGTTTTATATATTTTGGTGTGTCGTTACCATTCTCAAGAATTTTTAAAAACTTTCCTTTTCTTTTTCTGAGGTGACGTGTTTTTCCTATCACTATTAAATTAACAAGTTAAGATGATGAATTTGTATTTCTCTTGAGTTTGCTGTGATACTTGCGTAAGATGTAGAAAAATTATTTCATTTAGAAAAATAAACATGAATGAATGAAATATAAATATATTAAACATATTTTTGTTTACGAATTACAGATATTCGCCAATATATGAAAATAAAAGAAAGTGAACGGGCAGATGAAAGTGGTGGTTGTTTCGGTTGATTCATTTGTTTTGCAACCATCTATGGATTATGGGTAGCTCAATCAAATATGAAGATAAAGAAGTTGGGTGTACAGGTGACAATTATAGTTATGAATTAATTGTTCCTATGGTCATTGAAATTCAACCATAAAATGTGCATGTTCTGAAGCTTGTAATACAACTTAACTGAGCTTGCAATTGGGAACATTTTTAGATCATATAAAAAGTATATTCTTATATATACATTTTTTGTAAGAACCTATATATATATATATATATATATATATATATAGTGTGTCAGGTTGCATATGAATTGAAATCAAATACAGTACTCGATCATATAAGAGAGCTAAGATAATTTATAACGACAAAATATCCTACATACCCAACCAATCCACCAGTCAACACAAACGCAAGAGACAAAGACATATTATCTGGTTCGACCTCCCCTTATTCCATCAGCGTCAAATATAGCGTAGGTAAGCAATTTCTCAAATTATTAGACAAGCACTTCCCGCCATCAAATAATCTCCATAAACCTTTTAACAGAAATACAGTAAACACTAGGTATTCATGTTTTCAGTCCGTGGGATCCATTCTGACTTCCAAACCACCAACTAATTCACCCAACCCCCGTTGCTCTTGCAAAAAAGGTGATACCTGCCCCTTGGGCGGAAGATTCCCAGGTAGCTCCGTTGTTTACGAAGCCAAGGTTATATCCGGGTGGATACCAAAAGGGAGGATATATACATCGGAATGACCCAAGAATCTTTTAAACAAAGACTCTACGCCCACAACAACACTTTCAAATACTCCTAAAAATACCACATAACCACACTGGCAACCCACGTATGGGATCTCAAGAAGTCCGACACCCCCTAGAAATAGAATGGAGAATTACCGACAAGCCTGACTCCTACAGCCCCACCACCATGACCTGCCCTTTGTGCACTACTTAGAAATTCAGAATTATACAAGCTATCAACAACCCTTCCATAAACTGCATGAACATAAAAACCGAGGTCTTAAGAAAATGCCCCCACGTAACAAATTCCTGCTAACCCAATGGTCTGATAACAATATTACATAACCTACCAATTATCCCTTAAAACCAAACACCCCTCTACAAAAATACTAAAAAGATACTAAAGTATTTCTTAAAGACATACAAAATAACCACTCTCCCCAAGACCTCCTTAAACCTATAACAACATTCCTATCTTTCTTATTTACGTACAAAACACCCCCTAGATATATGTTAAACACGCCACGGGCGCGACTACATAAACCCCGCCTGCCCTGATACAACCTAGTCCTAACCACGGGTAAAACATTCATCAATAAACACCCTACCCTTTCACAACAGATAATCACATTATCCATACCAAAACTAACCCCATCCACAGCGTCTTATACATTTATCAGCACATACCCCATCTCCACGTGACCCTCCTATCACGGTAAATACATGAAACCCCTTTAAACTCCGAACACCACAGAACGAAAGAATGTTTGACTCCTAACAACCCGCCCTCTTCATACAATCCATGTAATACATTCTTAAATCACCTGCCCACCCATGTATAATGAAGATGAGTGTACAAGCGTGTGTATGCGTCCGTGTGTGTGTACAAGCATGTGTGCGAGTGGGCGTGTGTATGTATAGGAGCATATTATTAATAAATAGAAAATAATATTAATAAAATAAATAAAAGATTAAATTTATAACATGACAAACACACAAAACAAATTAATAACCCCCCAGACGTGTGAGTGAAAATGTGTGTACGTGCGTGCATGCGCATATGCGTGCAGATGTTGTGTATAGGCATGATTGCGGTTCCATGCTCGTATGTGCATATAAGTGTATTTGCCGGTTCGCATGGACAGATGTACGCGTACGGGTGGAATAAAACAAAATAACAAGATAAAGAATTTAATAAATTTTCTGAAATACACTAAATATTAATATTATTAACACACCATCAATAAAGAGACTAAACTTATACCCATCAAACGGAAATGACAGATAGTATCCATCATTCCGTTTATAACCCTATTTTGTTTTCAACACTACTGGTTATAAACGAGGCATATCAACGAAACACCGCGTTCCTCCCATTAAGCTTAAGAAAATACGAAACCACCAATTCAATAAACAAAAATAACCAAACACATAATTGCATCACTTTTTTCAGCACTATATCGAACAATTAATCCGATACATAAATTTATTCCGAAAAACGACGACCAAAAAAACATCCTAATTTCACAAACCCAAACGGCAAACTATATAGCCGTCCATTTCGTATTTTTTCAGACTAGATATAACAATAACATTTCAAATAGAACAGATGAATAAATAAATAAAACATGCTAACAGATAAATAAAAAAATAAAACTTCCTAGGGAATAAAATGAATGCCTTTCATACACGAACTAACATCGATCGCCCTTAAGTCTTAGTTAATCACTATCCAATACCGGTTTTTTTCGGGGACCCCCTCAGAGATACACCGTTTTCTGTCATTGTTGATGCCATTCCTTATCGGGACGTGACTACACTCATTCTAGCTTGCCGATGATTCTACTGGACACGGAGATTTACTAAAGATTTCTAAATCTGCCCTTTTGTATGAAACTGCGGAACATTGCTGAAATATGTAATATACAGTATCTAAATAAAGTGTATACATATATATATTAACCCTAACCCTAACCCTAACCCTAACCCCCTCAGAGATACACCGTCTTCTGTCATTGTTGACGCCATTCCTTATCGGGACGGGACTACACTCATTTAAGATTGTCGATGATTCCACTGGGCACGGAGATTTACTTAAGATGTCTAAATCTGCCCTTTTGGAAAAAACCCCGGTACATTTCTGAAATATGTAATATACAGTATCAAAATAAATTATATATATATATATATATATATATATATATATATATTTATTTATTCATATATATATATATATGTATATTTATTAGAATCGGTGTTTTTTTCCTATAAAAGTGTTTGCTTAAAAATCAAGTAAAAATGGTTGAGTGTCTGGTTTTCGTGACTATACTAAAAACATTTTCAATTTTTGTCTCTGCTCCCTCATTAAGGTTTGTCGTCTTATATGTTGTTGCAATGTATAGCTGAAATTAATGGTCGACATGCATTTTTTCTCATAAAATCGAAAAAAAATACTTCGATAAACGTCAAGGTCGAAAAGCGCCATGTTTATTTAGTCGCAGCCATAATCATGTTACGTTTGATTACGTAATTGTTGGTAAAAGTGTACCTAGTCTGGATCGTCTCATTGTAGCAATATCTGCAACCACGACAAAAACGGTCTGAACATAAACTATTTTAGCGCCAATCTCAACTTTCATGTAAAAATATTATAATGTACATTTTGTATTCAATCACTACATGAGTTCTTTCCGTGGAAGATCGAGAAAAAAATGGAGACAGAGTTTTTTCAGTGGTTTCACTAATAATGGAAGTAAATACCGAAGCCTGGACAGAATACGCGTGTTATCATAAAAGTGTTCTATATTAGATAAAATATCACTTATTCTGTGGGTATTGACAACTTTCACTTAATCCCACTTGTGGGTACCTGATTATATGAGAGGAAACCAATGCTATTATAATTGAATACAGGTGCGTTGAGAGACACAGTGATATTCTAGACTATCCACTGGTTATTTTCCTGGACACTTTAATAGCAGACACATCAAAATAAAATTAATAAATAACAACGATAAA
Source organism: Sepiola atlantica (assembly GCA_963556195.1). Classification (NCBI taxonomy): domain Eukaryota; kingdom Metazoa; phylum Mollusca; class Cephalopoda; order Sepiida; family Sepiolidae; genus Sepiola; species Sepiola atlantica. The sequence goes on from OY744555.1 coordinate 39,882,267, forward strand.
AAATAATTTGTTTATTTTCTTGAAGGTAATTTTTTAAAAAAATATACGAGTTTCAGATAAAATTTACTAAATAACGAAGTAATTGACATTCAAACGATCGCAATCGTTAACATGCTTTGAATAAGAAAAAAACGTATTTCTTCTGACATCCGTATGTTTGCTCTAATTCTAATGCATATTAATGATAATAGACACACGGATGCAATAAAACAGTTTAAATGTGTTATATGACATGCTAGTTGTCATATTCGCTCCACAGTATTAAACAAGAGTATCTTATTATTGTGGACCCGTTTAGGGGTACCAACAATGAAATAAAAGAACAACACGTTTAGAGATAATAATAACGAATTGTATTGAACAGAGAAATTATACACAAGTCAGTGTTGGCAATGCTAGTGCCTAAAAGTGCCTCCCAATGTTCTCCCGGCAAAAGCCGGTATTTATGGTAGCCAGTTGCTACCATTTAGTTATTATTAAAGGGTTGGTAGGTTCACCCACAACATTCCCCTTCCGAAACTCATTTTCCCGGAATATCAAGGTATATATTTTCCTAGGAGTCACCTCAGAACTCCCGGTTAATTTACGTTTTCTTGATGAACGTCACTGTTCCGGAGGCGTTTTTGGTGTTGGCAGCTCAAATGTGTCGTATAGATATTCCATGATGGTCTCACTCTGATCCGATGGGCCTTCCCCTGGGTCGTCCGACATGCGACGATGCATTTGGTTAATGTGTGTTTGACAAGCGCCTCTAGGGCCCTCTACACTGTACACCATCCGCCCCAATCTTTTTAGTACTTTCCCACTTCCCACATGGTTTTGTTTCCATGGTGTTCCTGGAAGAACACACCTTCTCTCCATCCTCGTAACTCTTCTTTGGTACCGTAATGTTGGTCGGTTTCACCTGTTTTGGTAAAAGTTTGTCAAATACCGACTTTATTTTTCTTCCAAACATTACTTCCACCGGTGGTACTTGGGCTGGTGTGTTCTCGTTGCCTGTAATTCTATACACTTGAAGGAACTGCTGGAGTGCCTTTTTTCTCGGCGTGGCCGTCGATGTTTTCAACGCTCTCTTCAAGGTATCAACGCATTTTACTGCCTGTCCGTTTGACCTCGGATGGTAAGTCGGAGAAGTGATGATGTTTAATTTGAAAGTCTTCACAAAATTCTTTGAACTCTCGTGAAGTAAATTGTGTACCGTTGTCCGATACAACAATGTCCACCACTCCGAATCGGGAAAACAGTTCATGCAACGCGCATATCGTGACATCCATTGTTGGGTGTTTACATCTAACAACTTCTGGCCATTTTGAGTAGCTGTCGACTATAATTAAATAGTAGAAGCCTTCCAATGACCCCGCAAAATCTATGTGAATTCGGGACCATGGTTGCTCTGCCTTTGGCCATGGACAGTACTGAATAGGTAGTGCTTTCGCTGCCGACGCGCAGCCCGCACATGTATTTACCTTCGTCACTATGTCCATGTCCATGTTTTTCCAATACACATAATATCTCATTAGGCTCTTCATGCGTGTCGCTCCGGGATGCCCCTCATGAAAATCCTTCAGTATTTTTTTTTAGCGTAGGTGGGATTACTACTCGCTCCCGGTATTATAATGTGTCGCAACAGCCTGAAAAGCTTCTGCCGTGTGCTCATCGTCCGTTTGTAATTTATTTTTAATTTCGATAATAAAATTATCTTTTCTTGCCTCTTTTTGTATATCGCCAAGTGTGACTGGAAGCTCTTTTATTGTGTTACACAGTACTTTAAAATAGTCATATTCAGACCGAAGGGATGCTATAACTGTATCCTCGAGCGGTTCCGTGTACTTTGGGATTAGCCGCGATAAACCATATGCATGTCCTAGTCTTTTTGACGGTAAAAATTCCATCTCAAAGTCATAATTTAACAGAATTATACTCCATCTCTGTAGGCGGTTTGCTGTGTAGGTTGGCAAGTTTTTTTTTATCCAAAGATGGTGATCAGTGGCGTATGGTCTGTTTGTAGGATAAAATGACGGCCGTGTAGATACCTGTGAAATTTGCTCATTGCGAACACAATACCCAACGCTTCCTTTTCAATCTGAGAGTAATTTTTCTCTGAAGGAAGTAAGGTTCTTGAAGCGTGCGCGATGGGTTTCATCGAGCCATCCGGCATTTTATGCAAAATGCACGCCCCAATGCCGTAGGAGCTGGCGTCACTTGCAACAATAGTTTTTAACTCTGGATTAAAATGAGTAAGAAATAATTATGAAGTTAACTTCGTTTTCAGGTTGTCAAATGCGGATTGACAGTCGGCGGACCATTCCCATTTACTATCTTTCTTAAGTCACTCATTTAAGGGGGCTCGCAATTTGTGCATACTGGGAATGAATGTTTCGTAATAGTTTGCGAGACCCAGGAAGCTTTGTAGTTTGGTAACGTTGTTCGGTTCGGGCATATTCTTGATGGCTATATATCTTTCTGGGTCGGGACGTCTTCCACTCTTATCAATGACATGTTCCAAAGATTTGATCTCTTCTAGAAAGAATTCACACTTTGACTCCTTGAGTGTAAAACCAAAATCGCTTAACCTTTCGAATACTTTGTTTACGTGCTCACGGAGATCCCTGACGTTCGTACTTTTCATTAAGATATCGTCAAAGTAGCCCATCGAAAAATCGAGCCCGCTCAACTGCGTGTCGATGACCTGCTGAAACATCGACGGGCCACTTTAATTCCAAAAGGGAGACGATTGAACTTTAGTAGTTCCCTGTGTGTCGAAATACAGAGAAGCTTAGAGCTATCTTCCTCTACAGGTATTTGCAGATAGGCTTCACTCAAGTCAATTTTCGAGAACAGTTTTCCACCGTTTAATTTTGTGAAAACCTTTTCTGGTATCGGCAGATGATAGTGATAATCTTTCAGCGCATCGTTCACACCGGTTGAGAAATCGGCACACACTCTGATCTCTCCAGATTTTTTCTAAAGTAGACTGTTGGGGCCGCCCGTTCCGAGTAGCCAACTGGTGTTAAAATACCTTTCTCAACAAACCGGTCTATTTCTGCATTAATTTTTTCAAGAGAGGCAAATGGTACATATCGTTTTCTCTTAAAAACAGAATTCTTATTTTCAATTAGTTCAAAACTCGCCTTCATTTATGTACAGCGTCCTAATTCATTAGAAAACACCTTGGGGAATGACTCTTTCAAATCCTTCTTCAATTTTTCTGCTTCAGTAGAAAAGTTCTCTATTCGTTGACAATAGGCGCTTATCGGCGAATCCCAGAGCTGGAAGTGCTGAATCCAATTTGAACCGAACACAGTTCCTGTATCATTCATTACGAACATGCGTAATTTTAATGCCTTATCTTTTAGTGTCACTTTTGAAATGACTTCCCCTTCAAAGTTTATTTTCTCTCCGGTTACCGATCGAGCCACTTTATCTGTGCGTAGCATAGTCGGTCTGCCGATCTTTTTCCAGGTATTAATATTAATAATTGATAGGTCAGACCCTGAATCAAGCTTTAGTTTACCATCTTGATTGTTCATTTATACCGTAACATACTTTCGTATGTTTAGGTTGCCAACATTAATTCTAATTGTTTTTAATAACTTTTATTCTAGTGTTACTTCTGAAATGTGAGGCTTTGTGTCCCATTTTATGGCATTTGTCACAATTTTCTCGTTGAAAAGGACACTTCTGGTACCAATGTAGGTCCCCGCAACCCCAACAAGGGTGGTTTGGCAATTTTTATCCGACCTTTGAGGCAAATCCTTCCTGAATTTTTCCTTCGAAGAGTATGACTTTTTTTTAAAAAACGACGAACATTTTTAATATTAGAATTTGCTGCTTCCTCTATTTCTTTAGCTTTCTTTTTCTCGGAAATATGTCGTTGACAGTTTTCGGCCAGTTGTTGCAATGTTAAATTTAGCTCGGTTTCAAGTTTGCTTATTGCACGTCTTCTTAACTCTGCATCGTTTTGCGAGACGAGCCCTTGAACAAATATTAATACTTTGAAATTGTTCGCTGTCAAGGATGATAACTTAAAGTCGTAACAATGTTTATTGACGATCGCAGCAAACGTTGAGTAATCCTGGCTTTCTTTTCGCGTTAGGTTCATACATTTTCACCTTTTGTGGAATAAACTTGTTTTGGGGCAATATAGTTCCATTAACATTTTAATGGTTTCATTGAAAGAGAGTTCGCTTGTTTTCTTCGACACAATATAATCGGGCAATGTTGTATGCTCTGCCGTACCTAGTCTACGAAGAACTAAACGAACCTTTTTCTTTTCCGACCATGTGCTACAATCAATGTCGAAAACATCCTGATATCGACAGTACCATAATTTGAAGTTTAGGTCCTCTTCAGGCACATAGTTGAAGGTTTCTATAGCTGACCATATTGCATTTTGGTTGAACACGCCGCTGTCGTCATTCGTCGTATTTATCATTGCTTGTGCCAGCTGTTCAAATTTTCTCTCTGATTGAGTCTGTTGTTCTAATTGTAAATTTTTTATCCCAATCAATTGTTCGTCTAAAAAATGTCTATCTTGTCGCTTTTGGTCTAAATTCTTTTCCTCAAAATTTTCCAACAAACTTATTAGCTGCGACTGAAATTCCTTCTGTAGAGACTGAAGTTTTTCATCGTTTGCCTTCTGTTGAGCAAGATGTTTTTCATCGTTTACCTTCTGTTGTTCTGATTAAAATTTAATCATCTCCAATATCTGTTTCAAGAAATCTTCCATGATTAAAGAAATACTTTCTTGAAAAAGAATTAGTCACAAATAGTCCTTCACTATTTATTTCTTTTAATGATTACTGTTTAATAACAAACTCAACCCCTTCTCATGACTGCGTCATTCGGGTCTCAAATTCGACCGGCACTTGCTAATCTTTTTTTTTTCTTCTTTCAAAGTTACTTGAGAAAAAAAAATAGTTTATTAATCCTGCTTATTGGGTAATTAATTTAACAAATTATTTGTATTTTTGTTCGCATCTGGAACTTTTTTTCCCAATAAGTCCGTTTGCATTTCAGTGTAGGCTGAAAATGCAAAATAGCAAGTAATGGCTATATAAAAAATTGACTAGTTATTACAGAAAGTAACTTGGTTTCACTTGTCAGATTTTTTTCCCCGACTATACGATTTTACAGTGACAAGTCTATTCGCAAAATACGTTTGACTATATCAGACACGAAAAAAGGTTTTTGTAGTATGGAGTTTTTTTTTTTTTTTTTTTTAAACCTTTCAGTTTCATAAGCACATGGTATTCCAATTTCATTTGTTGCACGAGGTAAAATCCCGTATTGAAATACGAAGAACACAAATAGTAAAATCTGTCTTACTTTTTTTTCTTCCAGTAATTGTTTAAACTGGTTATTTCTTGTAAGGCAGACTCGTCCCAAAATTGAATGTATTCGATGTTTCCAATATCTTCCCGAAAATTGTAAGGCACAAGGTTTTTGGGGTTTTTTTTCAAACGGGTAGAATTTTTTTTCGAAGGTTGACCGTGTTGTAGACACTGGTTTATTACTCACAGGCTGCAAGATCAAAGGTGTTTCCAACGAATTCCTTTACGAATCACTCGCCGCCAGTTGTTGTGAACCCGTTTAGGGGTACCAACAATGAAATAAAAGAACAACAGCTTTAGAGATAATAATAACGAATTGTATTGAACAGAGAAATTATACACAAGTCAGTGTTGGCAGTGCTAATGACTAAATGTGCCTCAGTATTTATTTGCGTAAACTTGTACACAAAATGTGGCACAAGGCCAAAAAAGGGGTGGGGAAAGGATCGGTCATCTCTAACTTACAAAACTCAACTTAGTTTCAATCATGCCCATCATTTACCATAATACCGCATTCATACTATACATCCATCGCTACTCACCATAAGTATTCATACCATGAAATCCTACTTAAAACACATATAAGAAATATGCAACGGGGGGGAGACTAAAAATTAAAAATATGATATATACAATGCAAAAGAAATAAAGATTAGTAAAAGCCCCCCCCCCCCCCGTTATTGAAATGTGGCAGAGATGCTGATTTGCCGGTCGAAATCGAAAACTCGAAAAAAGGTGGTTGATGCAGGCTCCAACGTTTTATTCTGACCACCTCCTTCGAAAATATCAAAGGGTGACCTGCATCTCCGGCAAATCAGACACTCAGTGACCTAATTGGAGAGGGAAGGGGAGTGGGGCAGAAAATAAAAAGGGGAGTGGGATGAGGACAAAATAAAAGGGGGCATGTAATGGAATCAATCATACACTAGCTAAATTGTTGTACTAAAACATCAACAGAAAATTAAACAGAAACTAACTTAAAATAAGTCTAAATCTAACTTAAAATTAAAGCATAGTTCGTTTCCTGAACCCAATATTCTCTGCCAAAGGCACGTCAAGATACCACTCTAATCTAGCGCCAGCCACTCTACACAGTCGTGCTCCAGTCACCCATCTTTCACCAAAATCTGCCGAAGAGAGTTTCACCCTCTCGGCCCTAATACGAGCGTTCAGGTAATATTTGAAAATCGCAATTAGGTCGAGATAAGTGAAAATCTCAGCTCCGTAGACTGTCTTGCACCTAGTCTTCCAAATCGTAACTCTCATACTCGCTAGTAAGCTCAAAAGCGTAAACCGTTTTTGCCTATCGGTTATCGGAGCCCAGTTGCTGCATACATTGATGGGTTCCAGGTCAAAAGACGATACGTTAAGAATACGAACCATGTAGCCTGCAACAAGCTTAATCAGCGACACGACGATGCGGCAAAAAACAAAGACGTGACTTATGGTCTCGTCTTCATCGCCGTATCTGACACAAGTCGGAGAATTACTCAAGCGTGCTGAATGAAGCCTCTTACCTACACAGAGTTCATTCCTAATCGTCAGCCAGGTCAGTGATGCCTCGTCATTGTCAAGGCACTTAACCCAGACGCCCAAGGCCAGATTGAGCAGAGCTCCCCCCTCGTCAAAGCGAGCCCCTCAGTCCTATCATTTCGGACAGTCCACCTCACCATTACCCGATATAATGTTTTTCGAGACAACAGCAGGGTGTCAGAGAGGCTTTCTGTCACCCTTGAAAGGAACTTCAACGCATGTCTACATTCGCGACAGAAGGTGCACTCGTTTCATGGTAACCTGTGTGCGTCCCCCTCATCCAAGTGCACACTTCTCAAAGCCGGAAAGGCTTTCTTGGTGTCTTCCTTCCAAAAGACACCGTTATCCTCAGATTGTGTACTCATTCGGTCTAGATAAAACAGCCTAAGAGTGTGGCATCGAATTTCCATGCTAGGAATACCCAAACCGCCCTCAGAAGGATGAAGGTAACAAATCTCGCGACGGACCATAGGGGACTTACCAAGCCACAAAAACTTTAACAGAGCCCGCTGCATCTCCAGAAGTGTATCCGACGGGAGTGGAAGCACTGAACGAAGATATAGGATGATCGGATAACTGTGAGAAGTACACACCTCCGCTCTCCCCTTAACGGCAAGATTTCTGCGGGACCACCGACCAGCTGCAGCCTTAATCGCTTTCAGGACTTCCGACCAATTTTTCTCGAGCTGGAGATCAGGACCAAACGAGCCGCCGAGTAGCTTGCAAGGCCCATCTGCCCAGCCAAAGGGTCCCTGAAACGAAAACACCCTTCCAAGCACCAATGCGCAAGCCAATACACTTATCGCAGTTGATTTTGGCCCCTGTCACCGTTTCATACATTCTGATTTCTCTGTCGACGAATCTAATCTCGGCATTGCTCGTTACAAGCACAGTCAAGTCGTCGGCATAGGCGGAGTACTTCAACATGGTGCAAGAACCTGCCAAAGTAATTCCACGCAGGACCGGATTCACCCTTAGCCTGTTACGGAAAGGTTCCAAAACAAGCACATAAAGCATCGGTGAAAGAGGGCACCCCTGACGAAGAGATCTGGACAATCTGAAGGCACCCGACCTCATGCCATTCACTTCAACCCTAACACCGGGGTTCGCATACAAGAGGCGAATCCAGGTGCGGAATTGCGAGCCAAAATCGGCCGCAGCCTCCAAGTACCGATGGTCCACCCTATCGAATGCTTTGGACTGATCTAAATTGTTCAACGCAGCTTCAGTGTCTACTTTATCTATGATCAAGCGTATCGAGTGCAAGTTATCCTGAATGGTCCGGCCCTTCACAGAACAGGTCTGTTCGGGGCTAATTAGACCAGGCAAAACAAGTTGCAGACGATTGGCTAAGATATTTGCAAAAATCTTTAACTCTGCATTAAGCATCATTAAGGGCCGAAAATTATCTAACCCATCCCCACCATTTTTGCTTTTGCGTAAAAATGTCACCAAACCCATGGTCAAGTACTGGGGAATAGACCCGTTCATAAACCACGAGTTAAACAACACTGTCAGCAAGGATACAAAAATGTGCAACATCCTCAAATACACCTCGTAGGGCAAACCATCAATCCCCGGAGACCTGTTAAGGCCGACCCGCCCTAAGGCTTCCCGGACTTCTTCCTCTGTTATGCAACTTTCGCACCTAGCCGCTTCGGTCGCGTCAAGACGAGAAAAGTCGGCTAAATAGAGGTCGAATTGTGCTAAAGACAAACCGGGTTCTCGAGTAAAAAGATCCTGGAAATGAGAACGAAAAGCCTCCAGAATACCTTCGTTTGTGGTCACGAGTCTCCCATCCGGCAATGAGACACGAACGATATGTCGATCAAATGCATGTCAGTGCTCCTCTGCACGCAGTTCAGCAGCCATGTTTGTCGCCTCGTTATGCACTCTTTTTAACCTAGCCCTAATCACTGAAGCCTGGTGTTCTTGGATAGCCAAGGAAGCCAGCTTGGCCTTAATTATAGTAACACTAGAGCTATCCCCCACCTCCACCGCCCGATCTAATCTAGACTCTAGTGCCACTTTAGCTGCCCTAGTTGATAGATTGAGTCGTCTGCTAAAATCGGCAGTAAAGGACCTAATAACCTTCTTAAAATGAATCCACTTCCTATTCCCAATTACATCCCCCGTCAATACCCGGTGTAAGGTTAGTAATAGCTGTTCCTGGAAGCCCTTCACATCGAACAACAAAGTGTTGAGCATCCAGTACCCAGCTATACTAGGCTTAGGTCTATCTAAGTGTACCAGGACCCGAACAAGTCTATAGTCTGAGTAAACTATATTATGAAAACTGGGACATTCAACTAATACTACATCGACTCTCCTAATTAAGAACCGATCGATATAACTCGAAAGTTGTACCGAATCGGAGCCGCGCCTATTTGTCCAAGTCCATACCCTATCACGGGGCCATTCATTTCGGTACTTATCGATAAGATCGAACTTATCGACGTAGTCCCGAAATAACATAGCATCCCGATCGGTGTTAGTACTACTAGGTCGATTACGATCTAAATCGGGTTCCAGGACCGCGTTTCAGTCTCCCGCTAGAATGACCGTCCGAGAAGTAGAATTCAAGAACTGCTCGATTCGCCAAAAGAAAAAAAAAACGAGCTCAGAATGGCTAGTGGGCGCATACACCCCGATGAGCCGAAATGCCTTCTCCTGTATGGTAATATCCAGAACGCAAAGTCTCCCTTCCGGATCCATGAAGCAAGGGTCACACGACGCACCTAAAGACTTGCTTACCAGCCAGGAAACCCCCCTAGCAGAAGAATTGAAGTACGCTGAATAAGCGTGAAAACCCTTAGTCAGCGCACCCAAATAGTCCCCAGAAATCAAGTGGGTTTCCTGAACACAACATATATCCACTCCGAGGCGCCGAAGGTCTCTAGCGACTCGAAATTTATGAGCGTCGGCCCCCAGGCCCCGGACATTCAAACTCGCTAGAAGGAGCGCCATGAGGGTGCCTTAGAGGTGGGTTCCAGAAACGAACATAGCAGTGGTCAGGATGCCGACGGTTCTCCCAAAAGATTGATTGCCCATCTGACCATTAATTTGACCATCATGGGAGATGCCGCCAACATCCAAAAGATAGTTTAGTTTCGCTATCCTATACAGGGCGGGGTGTAACCTTATGAGAACCCTCCCAAAAAATATTTCCTTAAAACGACTAGACCTTCATCTTTGAAGATGGCCATTGGAACGGTGAAATTGAAAGTGTTGTTCGCCTCTTCCAGCATCTGCCATAGAGCCTTCGCTTCTGGTTTCTTCCTTACCACTGTAAGGACTCTAGGGGCGTTGGGGAAATTAGCAGGGTCTTCAATGGTTATACCACCGACTTCATTGAATTTAAGGAGCTCATTTATATTGGAGAGGTGGTAATGCTTTACTGTTTCTATTTGGGTGCATGCCACTTTGCAGATATCCTCCCCAGAAAGGAATGCGGTTCTTTTAGTTTTCCTTTCCACAGAAGGGCTCCTCTACCTCTTCTGTTTTATAGATAGAGGGGGAGGCATGTCATCCATTGGGGAGAGGGAGGGTAGCTAGGCCCCATAGGAGATGCTAGAAAAAGGCGAAGGGAGGGTTTTTTTGTGGGTGAAGTAGGTGGGGTATTTTTGGGGCTATTAAATGGGAAGACAAAGGGAGAAAATTTGTAGACGATTTAATCGGACTTAGAGGGATAAGCTTGTACTGTTTGTCTAAAATTGGGCCAGTGATTGGGGGGCATTAATTAGGGAGAAGTAGAATTTTTAGAAACTATTGGTTTTTTGATCGGCTGGGGACTTGGATTGGGGGTAGAGAGTTTATCTGAAGTGGCTGAATTTTTTCCTTCTTTTTTCTCTTTTTTTCTACTTTCTTATCCAATTTAGATTTAAGCTCTTTTGCCTTAATGTAACTATCTTTTCCCGGGTCGTTTTTAAGCATTTCTTTTTCTCTCATTTCTTCGAGAGATACACGACCCGGGTTTTTTTCCCGGAACAATAATCCATCCCTCGTCTTTTTCTGCAGAAGGTAGAGCAGGGAATTCGTCTTCGGAGTGATCAGATGTAAATGTAATAGGTCAACCAATTGTAGCTGGAGGATCGAGGTGGGGGCCAGCCTTGGATGGTCTGTTAATCAGGGGCGTCGTTTTCTGAGTGGATTTTTTCTGTGGGCCATCAAAAGTTTAATGACCTAGTTGCTCACAAAACCAACACACAGGTCTTCGTCCGGCCAATATAATAAGTAATTTTTCCTCCCCGACTTGTAAATAGTAGGGGATGCTGTCATAAGCTTTCTTGTCGATAAGTATTTCGAAGTTCCATGCACCTGGAAATTCGTCAAAATTGACGTCTGTTTGTTCGCCTTTTACATAAAGATAGAAGTTGAAGAACGTCTTCTACCCATGTACTCGGTTCGTAAAACATAGTCCTGCGTGATAATTTGATTGAGTGAGAGATTAGCACAAATTTCTCGTTAGGAAACAAAGCATTCCAAGTGTTAAATCCCTTACACTTGATTAACCTTCGTGGTTTGAATCCTGCAGTTGCCAAAAACTTGCATATTAATTCAGGAGAGGCGCTGATAGATTTTTTAATTCTTTTTTTTCGACAACAAACATGGTTACTGTTCTTTTTTTTAATTTCTGGAATCATTGGTAAATCCACGGTAATTCCTTGTTCAGTAACCATGTGTTCGTATTTTTTTGCTTCTCCCACGAAATCATTGACATGTATAGATATTTTTGGTGGTTTGCACCATTCCGAATTTTCACTCGTTTTGGACGTCATCTAGTTAATAACTAGAGACACCAAACAAAACAAAACAAAACAAAAAGTGGCAGAAAAAAAAAAAACGTTGCAGAAAAAAACCGTGGCAGAAAAAAAAACGTCGTAAAAGGGAAAAAAGTTCAACAATAACAGTCAACGTGAAAACAATAAAAACGATAACAATAATCAACAACAGCAGACAAAAACAGATTTAAGAAAAATAGTAACTGGACGCAATAAACTCACTCAACACGTAGAGCCTAAATGTGCCTCCCAATGTTCTCCCGGCAAAAGCCGGTATTCATGGTAGCCGATTGTTACCATTTAGTTATTATTAAAGGGTAGGTAGGTTCACCCACGACACTTATGAAAGACGTGTGCTTCAATTCTAGTGTTCACCCATTCATTTTCACTCTACTTGATAAAAATACATTATTGATATTCCGCCGTATCTGGAAACAAGGACTTCAAAAGATTAACTCTTCCACGTGTTATATTGAGTTCAAACGGAGTCAAAGCTATGTCTCTCTCTCTTTACTTCTCTCTCTCTCTCTCTCTCTATATATATATATATATATATATATAGGTTTTAAATAGGATGCATTTTTTCGCAGATCACGTGTCGTCAGGAGGAGTATATCGACGGACGCATCTAGGTCTATACAAAGAACATCCTGGCGTTTACTGAGCCCATCCCGGCGCTCACAAGTCCACGAGTCATCCATTGGACATCACTTGTATGATAATAAAAAGTGCGGTGAGGCGTACGCCGATGGATGTTTTCGCATTGTACACAAGTCCCGTTTCAAACACCATCTCAAGGTTTTGGATGCCGTGAGTGTAACAATGCGAAAACCATCGCTATGTAGGCAAAAAGAGTTGATACACAAACTGGATGAAAGGTACCTTATGATTTAGTTTGTTAATTATAGTCGATACATTCAATTCTTTTTTAAAGTTTTCAATCGAATGTCTTCCGACGATTAAATATATTGCTAAACTGTCCTCTCTTTTTTTTCTTGTGATATTGTCCTCGACTCGCTATGACACCGTTTATCCTATTTTAAAGCTTGATAAAATTCCGTACCACGAAAAATATGTTCACATATATATATATATATATATATATATATATATATATATATATATATATATATATATATATATATATATATATATATATATATATATATATATATACACACTTCTCGGTTCGATGCTTTTGGGATTATTGTTTTATTTCAGTCGTAATTGCTTATGATCTGCAAATCACATTGTTTTTAATTTTCATTTAAACACATATGAATTTTATTTCATTTTTTTGTAAAATGCTTATGTACAAAAAAAGAACATTCGAACTCAAATCGATATAAGTTTCATTTCCTTAAATCATTAAAACACTAAAAAAAAAGATTTATCGAAATCTTTGCGAATGTAGTCAAGTTAATTTCATTTTTTCTGTAATTGTAAACTACATTCTTTCTGTATCGTTTAATACGTTTATCTTTTCTGGAGAGAAATTGTATTTTGTCCAGGGAATATACAACGCCATATGAATTTAAAGGTGTCGTTGTTAGGGTTTGGGTTAGGGTTAACAAATTCTAAATACAAACTGCAAAGAAACGTATCCATTATCTATTGCAGGTGTTCTGATCAATATCTGTTTTTGCCGCGAATCTACAGGAACGGGCAACGCTCTTGTCTATTCGAGTTTTTAATTACAGCATCAGATTGCACATCAACCACTTCGAGCTATGCATTTTCAAATAAGTATATTGCACGTGCAATGAAGTCTATGTTGTTTGATGCAAACTTTGGAAAAAAAGAAGTCACAAAACGCAAGTAATTTATACATCAAATATATAAATGATTTTATGGGATTTTTATAGTTGGATCGAAATATAAGTAAATCGGACATATTAAAACTTGATCATGATGCTTCAATTTACGTTTATTATAGTTGTACGTGTGTATTAACAATTTATTATAGTTTTACGTGTGTATTAACACTTTAATAACGTACTTCGATACAGTTTATTTAAAATTATGCGTAATCCTGCCCAAACAACTGGTAAAATGTAAATCGTTTTTATTATGACGGAAAAATCAACATCAATTAAGTTAATGACTAATAATTTACAAATTATTAAAAAGGTTGGTTTTCTTTCAAACTAAACTGTAAAACTGTAAAAAAATGTTCAAAAACAAAAAAATAAAAATAAAAATAACTTCACTGCATCTAAGGATGCGCGACAGTTCGCTACAGCCTGTTTCATATATTATCTAAAACCAATCACATTTTGAAGGATTCATAGCTTATCTCAGACAAGCTACATATTAAATCGTGTATTTCTCTAGTTATTTCTGTAAACATAAGGCCATTTTTTTACACCATTGTATTTCGAATTATTTACATTTTAAATGTATCTAGATGGAAATTCCATATTTCCGTATTCAGATGAAGGTGGAATCGTATTTATGTCTTCTACTACACAATATATATTCTTACACACACTCTTCATACAGCGGATGTTTTTCAAATGGAAGATATTTTTGTTCTCAGCAGTAAATCTACATATTAATATGGGAAACAAATTATTAATATTATATTTATATTAAATATTATTAGTAAATAATATTTAAATAATATTATGATTTTTTAAAGATAAAAATAGAAGTGATAAAATGACGACCTCTCAGAAAGCTTTGAAAATTCAATTCCGCTTCCGGTCACATCATCTGAATTAATGAAATAAGTTTGTTTGAGAGGGTGAAGTTGACAGGCACATAGGGTTTACTTCAGTGAATTTAAATTATTATATATCAAAGCATAAATCTGATCTTTAATTATCAACATATATATTTAGTTGTTTCGCGTAGTTTACGGAGAATAATACACAACTCTAAAAACTGTATTTAATTTTTTAAAATAAACAAATCCAAAAACTTTATTTTATTTTAAATAATAAACACATCAAAAAACTTTATTTATTTTTAAATAATAAATTCCGAAAACTTTATTAATTTTTAAAGAATGAACAAATCAAAAACCTTTTTTTTAATAATAAACAAATCAAAAACTTTATTTATATTAATGAAATAAGTTGGTTTGAGAGGGTTAAGTTGACAGGCAGATAGTGGTTACTTTAGTGAATTTCAATTACTATATATTAAAACATAAATCGGAACCATTAATTATCAACATATTTTGTTGTTTCGCAAAGTTTCCGGGGAATAATAATCAAATTCAAAAACTTTATTTAGTTTTAAATAATAAACAAATACAAATACTGTATTCATTTTCAAATAATAAACATATCAAAAACGTTATTTATTTTTAAATAAAAAACATAAACAAATCCAAAAACTTTATTTAGTTTTCAGTGATAAAAAAACAAAGACTTTATCTATTTTTCAATAATAAGAAAATTAAAAACTTTATTTATTTTTAAATAAAAAACATTATTCTTTTAAAAATAATAAACAAATCCAAATACTGTATTCATTTTCAAATAATAAACATATCGAAAACGTTATTTATTTTTAAATAAAAAAAACATTTTTTTTTTAAATAATAAACAAATCCAAAAACTTTATTTAGTTTTCAGTGATAAAAGCACAAAGATTTTATCTATTTTTCAATAATAAAAAAATAAAAAACTTTATTTATTTTTTAATAATAAACAAATCCAAAAACTTTATTTAGTTTTCAGTGATAAAAAAACAAAGACTTTATCTATTTTTCAATAATAAAAAAAATGAAAAACTTTATTTATTTTTAAATAATAAACAAATCCAAATACTGTATTCATTTTCCAATAATAAACATATCAAAAACCTTATTTATTTTTAAATAAAAAACATTATTTTTTAAAATAATAAACAACTCAAAACACTTTATTTATTTTTAAACAATAAACAATTAATTTTTTTTAAAATGATAAAAAAATTCAAAAACTTCATTTATTTTTCAATGATAAACAAATTCAAAAACTTTAGTTATTTATAACTAATAAAAAATTAAAAAATTAATTTATTTTCAAATAATAAACACATGCAAAAACTTTATTTATTTAAAAGTATAAATAATTCCAAAAACTTTATTTTATTTTTAAATAACAAACAAATCAAACTCTTTATTTATTTTAAAAAAATAGACAATTTCAAAAACTTTGTTTATTTCTAAATTACTGCAGAGAGAATATATTCGTGGATTTATTCGTTGACATTGATTTTTCTTCTCGGCTGAATTATTTGCTGTCAAATCTGAAACAATGGTTTCCATTCAAGAAGGCTACAGAGAATCTCTGCACATTTTACTAAATTTATTTCATTCTGTTTTCTCATATTTCTGATTACAGTTTTTACCTTTATTGATATGTGTATCTAATACGGTATTCAAATATGTATACTAATTCATTTCCTCAGACAATCTATTAATGGTTATAACACAATTCCTATAAAGTGTTACATTCAGACAATTTTATTTGTGCGTTACGATTTGGAAATGTAGTTAGTTCCCACAGTCATTGTCTGAAAACCTATTTTTCTGTCTATCTCCCTTCACATCTGTCTATGCTTTTCTACCCTCATATTTTTATGTGTCCATTGATTGCTCGCGTTTTGCAAAGGGTGTCGGTCAAAGACTTTGCTAACCTCTATATAATTGAGTATGCGTCTGTACTATGCTTATACATGCTATAATTAGGTTAGGCAAGCTATTTAACGAAACTGTATACGAATGAGACGATGAAGGGGAGTGTACCGCGACTTCGTGACCTGCCGCAGCACTGTTTTCAAATTCTATGCAATTCCATTTGTGTGCTCCGACAACGTCGAATCATCTCATCACTTAGTCCCTCCCGGTCCGTTACTTCTGATCTGCTGTTCGATATGTATTCTTTTCAAGGGTAGATCCATTTCTATTGAGACCGAAGGCGGCGGACAATGGTGTTTATAGATGTCGACACTAACAACAAATTTATGAGCGAAATAGAGCAGAAAGGCGCTCGGTCAAACAATCAGAGAATGATTGCTTTTTGACATTGGTTTCTTTAGTTTCGTGAAAATTAGGACATTTTACAGCGAACTTAACGAAAATACTATGTTTTGCATTGTGTACTGTTTAACAAATTTCACATACACACATACACGCATGACTACACAATGAATATTACTAAACACACACATATATACATATATATATATATTTATCTATATAATACTGAAACTCTATTGTTCTTGTATGTTTGCAATCAGCTTTCAGCTTTCCGGTTTTCAACATCCGGTTGCGCATGCGTAAATAGCATCGTCTTCAATCTGTTATTCCAATTCCGTTATTCTCTATTATGATTAACGAACGCATGACATTTTTCATTCTGGAAATTTTTAAACAATTTCATTTAATTTCATCAAATAGTTTATTTGTTTTCTTCACGGCTAAAAACATTCAACGGGAGGACTTCGTAAAGTCTGTCGCAGTTTAAAAAAAAACTCCTCCCTTTTAAAAAAACAAAAACAAACAAACAAAAAAACAACACTCATTATTAATATCAGCCATACGAGCGGTCGGTGAACGAAACCACCTCCCACTTTCCCTCTCATAGATTTCACCACTCCTACTCCGTCTGTTTTCGTTACGTACGCGAGAAAGCCTGCTGTCTCTCGGTGGCCACGGCTGTACCCCCTTCCTTTCTCAAATCGCCCTAACCAACCACTTATAATTCAGTAACTGTAATTAAAAAAAAACAATTACAATAAACAGAACGACTCATAGAAATCTATCTATATTCTTTTTTCATTTTAATATACTTTCATAGAAATGCTTCTGTTATGTAAAAAAAAAACTATTTTCTTTATGCCACAAGTGTCACGCTCATACATGAATTCCATAGCTAATATAACAAAATGACCCAACGGGTCACGGGTGGTCTAGTATATATATATAAATTGCTATAAGTTCACAGAAAACTTCACATGTAGTAGCTTAATAGTGTAAAATACGAAAACTGTTAATGTGAAATGAAATACTAATTATTCAGAAAATATACAAATTATACACTTTATTACCATACAATTGTTTCTACCCATTCCACCTAACATCCAAGCAAAAGGGAAATTCATACTTTAAACTTATTTACTTGCAGTTAAAATTTCTAAATATATTATGACAATCGAATCTCGTTCATAGTTTCTTTAGAGGTAATTCTATTCGATCAATAAAAACAACAGCAAAATGCACATACAAATGCACATATAAATGTACATATAAATACATAACTAACGTTCTATTGTGTCTTCTTTCTCATTCTTATTATTAGTCATTCTTTCTCTGATCGCTTTGTTTATCCTTTCAGCATCAGGTTCACTTCACCTTTATACATATGTATACACATACATATATATATATGTATATATTGAAAATCTATATCATATATGTTGTGTGCGTATATGTTCCTCTGTCTGCTGATGCCATTGAAAACAAAGCCCTATAATAAGATCAAACATAAATTTTCTCAGGTAAATTAAACGATTGCATTCACACGTTGTATGGATTTTGTGATAATAATACATAAGCAGCAAATATGGCGCTTTACTTTATTTTATTTCATGATTTTACCTTCAAAATGTAAATAAATGAAATAAAGAGTAAATTAAAATAGATGCATAGTATTCAATAAACAGTCATTTATTATCTCGCTTTAATAGGTTTTCTCAATTCTTAATATTTGAATACATCAGGATTGCTTTCCTTGATTATCTGTCCATTACATATAGAACATCCTGCTTTTTTATTAGTTTTATTCTAAAGTCTAATTGGCTGTTGATTGCTTGTTGTGTGTTTGTATGTTTAAGCAATCGTCTGGATGTACTAAATTGGGCTAATCTGGTTTAACGACAAAGTGTTACCTTTAATGAAATTGTGTGAACGGAAAAGGTAGAAAAGAAAAAAAGAAAAATTAAAAAACGAAAAAAAAGTAGGAAAACAGATGAATCTGGACCGTTGTGCTGGTTGTTAGTTGATGATGTATTTATATATTAATTTTAAAGTATTGTTTTTCTTAATCGAGTAATGATATTTTGAAAACAAAATCAGAAAAAGGTTCGATTGTCATATGTGTTCAAGATTTAACTACCGTATTGGTTTAAGTGCGACTTACCTTTTGCTTCAGTGAAATAAAGGAGCAGGAACATAGATCAATGAATAAAATGAATACGTTTGGATTTACATTTTTTCTCCGTCTTAATTGTGACGATTGTACACTGATAAAGGCTTTTCGTAAGTGTTTTTATTTACGTGTGTATATCATGAACATATCTATTTTTGGAATGGGTAAAAACAATTGTCTTGTTATGAAGTGTGTTTTTCTTGAAATTTGGAATATTTTGTGGAAAATAATTATCATATTATATAAAATCATGAGCTCTAGTCGTATTGTATACATTTGAGCTACTACATTAATTTGTGTGAGAGTTTAAATAAATTTATAATATATATATATATATATATATATATATATTATTATTATTATTATTATTAACTGAATAGGTCACAGCAGGGATTGAAACGTATGTCCCCATGCGAAAATTCGTCAACAAACTTCACTCCCCTCAATGGTTCACCTCGAAATGTCCAGCTGCCATTGCTTAGAGGCAGCAAGCATTCCGAAAGTTCGTCCGTCATGAATCAAATTCGAATAGACAGATATTCATAAAATCAATAAATAATTATAAGGTAGTGATAGGTGAAGCAAAGCGCAGGTATACAGATATAACCAAAAAACCTTGGCCGTTAATCTAAGGAACATGACATAAATGCAGGTGTCCACAGGGATCCATCCTCGGAACTTTTTTGTTTCTGATTTTCATAAACGACCTACCTGATAACATCGAGTCTGAGATAGGTATATTTGCTAGCGACATCACGCTGTACTCTCGTCATGTGGGCACAACGGGCGCGTACATATCCGAGACAATGTCTGAATCCTTAGAAAGTTAAACCCAGGCTGTAGTGGACCGGGGTCAACACTGGTGTGTAACTTTTAATGCCGCAAAGACACAGCTCCTTTCCTTCAATAACTACAAGAAACCTCTTGCACCACCGATGGCCATGGCAAAAAACACCCTACCTGAAGAGTTCAACATTCAAACCGCTCGGCCTAACATTAACAGGTAAGATGAATTGGAACAAATACATTGAAGACATTACCAAGGCTGCAGCAAAGAAGGTGGGCCCCCTTTACCGTGCAAGTAAACTCCTCACACTTGGCATTATCCTGTATCTCTACAGAACCACCATTTGCCCATGTATGGAGTATTGTTGTCACATCCGGGCTGGTGCATCATCCACTAGTCTCTCCCTCTTAGACAAGGTCAAAAAAGAGTCGCCAACTTAATAGGTCCCTCACTATCCACCAAGGCTCAGCCCCTTTCCATTCGTCGTAATATTGCATCCTTTTGCTTGTTTTACAAATACTTCAATGGATTGTGCTCTGATGAAGTAGCTGCTTTAGTGCCCCCTCGACGCAAATACTCTTAAACACCCCGACAATCAGCTAGGTTTCATCTATTCACTGTGGCGGTCCTCAGATGCCGGAAAGCCATCACTACAGCAGCTTATTTCCTCGTGCTGCCGGCCCCTGGAACTCCCTCCCTGTTCCCTGTTTACCTGCCGTTACTGACATGCAGAGGTTTAAAACTAATGTAACCATACATCTTACTGCACCTCTCCAAAATTAGGATGACATCCTAAACCTACTCCCTAATTCTCAGCAGTCCCTTACGTCTACAGTGGCGCCCTGCCTTGTTTGGGGTGAACTAATTTTAATATATATATATATATATATATATATATATATATATATATATATATATATATATATATATATATTAATTATCGCTTCATACACTAATGAGAGGAGCATACGTTCGAAATTTGATATTTCAGTGTAAACTTGGTTATAAACCAACTTTAAAAGACAAAAGTTCAGCACTATTCGTAGATATAAAAAACAGGATGCCACTTAGCATGAAGCCAGATTCCAATTACGTCCGTAGAACACTCCAAATAGTCTGATGTTTAAAGTCGGTTGTATTTAAACATGAATATGACTTTTTTCACCAGTAGCACGTGATAATGTACGATGAACGCGGGGATTGATCGAAAGGGCACACAATATTAGTTGACTCTGTGACCCAGTTTCTCTCATTGTGACCGTCTGAAAAATATCGCCGCTTACACTGATGAGAGCGTAAACTCAGAACGCTGGCGTATAAATTATTTCATATTTTTTCGTACATATCGATAAGCATATATATATATATATATATATATATATATATATATATATATATATACTGTGAATGTTTATCGAAGACGACTTAAAAACAAGATATTGTAGGTATCATCACGACCTCCTCCAGCCGACTATTTTCAGAAAGTTCTACGACTCAGCAACTAATACGGTGTTATTTGAGAATGGCATGCATGTAAGTAAGTGAAACATGAGAAGAAAAAAGAAAGTGGAAAGGGATGTATGTAAGTAAGTGAAACATGAGAAGAAAAAGGAAAGTGGAAAAGAATGTATGTAAGTAAGTGAACCATGAGAAGAAAAAAGAAAGTGGAAAGAAATGTATGTAAGTGACTGAAACATGAGAAGAAAAATGAAAGTGGAAAGGGATGTATGTAAGTAAATGAAACATGAGAAGAAAAAAGAAAGTGGAAAGGGATGTATGTAAGTAAGTGAAACATGAGAAGAAAAAAGAAAGTGGAAAGGGATGTATGTAAGTAAGTGAAACATGAGAAGAAAAAAGAAAGTGGAAAGGGATGTATGTAAGTAAGTGAAACATGAGAAGAAAAAGGAAAGTGGAAAGAAATGTATGTAAGTAACTGAAACATGAGAAGAAAAAGGAAAGTGGAAAGGAATGTATGTAAGTAAGTGAAACATGAGAAGAAAAAAGAAAGTGGAAAGAAATGTGTGTAAGTAAGTGAAACATGAGAAGAAAAAGGAAAGTGGTTTCTCTAATTGTCTTTGTAACAGTCGGGTGCCTCTTTGCTTATCATTCCGTCGGAAGTAATGTATATGAGACATTGACCGCACCTGTCATGTTTAAACCGGGACGTGTCTCAACGGTGATGTGTTGCATAAAAGACAGGAATTAAACTGAATCATTTCTGACAAGCCGGGCAGGTCTTGTAGTTAGCGTTCTCAAAGATTTGATTCGTTTCCCAAGCGTTTGAAAACGAATGTCAAATAAAATTAACACAAACATTCGCTGTTTCGAATACAATTTCCTAAGAGTAGATTGTCAGGCGTATCATATTTTTCAGCGTTAAGATGAGAAATTCTTTTTGACGAGTGACAAGTTTTCTTAATATTCATTTACATCTCTATAAAGTCGTAACAAGATAAGAGTGGGCGTTACTTTCCAACACGTAACGGATGTTGCAGATATAAGGAATGGATAATAAACTGACCAATATCATAAAAACGTGACAAGTGAAATTGGCCGGAGAAATATAACGATGGAACAAAACATGAACAACGTATTTTGTCGCAATGTAGACACTTCCTCTCAAAGTGATTTCTTTTCTTTTCTAGCCATTGCTTTTATAGGCAACTTTGTAGACAGTTCTAGATAAGACCGTCCTTGGCAAACATGGAATTAGTTAGTATATTCGTGCGTGGGTGGTTATGTTTCCATCCCCTAGTAGAGAGAAACTCATCTTTTACGAATCACACAAGAGCTTACTTAGAAAATAATTGAATACCGCGTCTATTCCTTGCAAAAAGTATTATTGAAAATCCGAAAATGCATAAATACTTCCCCACCCAAACAAATATATATATATATACACTCCTGATCAAAAACTTAAGACCACTTGAAAATATTTTAAAAGAAACCTTTTTTAAAGGATAGATTTTAAACTCATCCCCGCTTAAGGTTACCAATACTTCAATCTAAAAGTTTATGAGAAACAAAAAGCTACATTACAAACATTTCATTCAGAAATTTACATTTTTATTAAATGAGGAATTTAACACTTGATCAAAATTATAAGACCAGAGGTATGAATTGTTAAATCTATGGTACCTCAAATGCTTTTAATTCAGTTAAAGATTAGCAATCACTGCCTAAAAATGTCAACATGCCTAAAGCAATTAGAATTACCGAAGTTGAGTGCGCTCGAATTCCAGATTTCCATATGCAAGGTTTGTTACAGCGGGCGATCACAGCTAAGGAAAATCGCAGTAAAACTGTGATTTGCAACTTTCTAAAGAACGGTGAGAATTATGGAAAATATTTTTCATCAAGAATATATATATATATATATATATATATATATATATATATATATATATATATATATATATATATATATGTATATATATATATATATATATATATATATATATATATATATATATATCCACTACTAGGCTAAACAAATGTCTCCTGCATTTAGTAGGATAATAAGACGGGTGTTGTGAAAGAGAATATACTTTCTTCTATGCAAATTAAGGCAGTTACATATTCTAGTATTAGTAACCTTAAGTAGGAGAAGTTTAAAATATATCATTAAAAAAGGTATCTTTTAAAAGATTGTCAAGTGGTTTGAAAATGTTCATCAAGAGTATATATATATATATATATATATATATATATATATATATATATATATATATATAAATATATATTTATATATATATATATATATATAGATAAATGTATGGTAAGTGTTTGTTTTGAATACTTTTAAAATAGTTATGCAGACAAATATATGTTAAGTGTTTGTTTTAAATACTTTTTAAATGTTGTAAAGATACATATATAGTAAGTGTTTATTAGAATTACTTTAAAAATATAATACACATCAATATTTGTTAAGTGTTTATTAGAAATCGTTATAAAACAGTATGCAGCCATACATATGTTTGTTTTTCGTAGAAATACTTTTCAAATATAATACAAATAAATATTTGTTATGTGTTTATTAGAAATACTTTTAAAATGGCATACAAATAAATATGTGGTATGTGTTTATTAGTAATACTTTTAAATATTATACCTACACATACCTTATAAGTGTTAATAAGCAATACTTTTAATATATTATACAGATAAGTACGTTGTAAGTGTTTATCAGAAACATATTTAGCATATTATACAAATCAATATCTGTAATATGTTTATTAGAAATACTTTTAAAATATTTAAAAATACTTTTACAAAATTGCACAGATAAATATATGTTAAGTGTTTTTAGAAATACTTTTAAAATATTATACAGATAAAAATATGTCAGTGTTTATTTAGAATACTTTTAAAATATTATACATATAAACATCTGCTAAGTGTTTATAAGAAATACATTTAAAATATTATACTGATAAATATATCTTAAGTGCTTATTAGAAATACTTTTCAAATATTATATAGATACATATATGTTAAGTTTTTATTAGAAATAGTTTTAAAATATTATACAGATAAATACCCTACGAGTGTGTCTTAGAAATACTTATAAAATATTATACAGATAAACATCTGTTAAGGGTTTGTTAGAAATACATTTTAAATAATATACAGATAATATCTGTTAAGTGTTTTTCAGAAATACTTTTGAAATATAATTGTAAATTATTTTTGATCATCATTTCTGAATTCATCTTTTTCTTTCAATTTTCTACATTGATTCTAGTTTAAGCTTATAAAAAGTGCGTTGCAAAAATATATTTTTAGTAGTACGCATCTTAGTATTTTGTACCGTTTTTCAAATTTAAGTTTCAACGAGCAAAAGAGATATTTAAAACAATTAGGTATAATTAATTAATGAATTAATCAATAATTGATTAATTAATAAATTAATCAATTATTAATTAATTAATATGTTTGGAAATCTCAGTTCTTTATTCTTCCCACAATTATTTGTAATCGATCAAAGTTCTAATCACAAACTTCTCATTTTTGCTCAGAAAACTACGCTAAATCGTCTGTTTGACAAAAACTGATCTTAAATTGTTTGTTTGACAAAAACTGATCTAAAAATGTTGTTTGCAAAAAATGATATTAAATTGTTAGTTTGGCAAAAAACTGATCTAAAATTCTTTGTTTAACAAAAACTGATCTAAAATTGTTTCTTTGCCAAAAACTGAGATAAATTTTTTTGTTTGGCAAAAACTAATCTAATTTTTTTTTGGGGGGGGGGGAACCAAAAACTGATCTAAAATTATTTTGTTTGTACAAAAACTGACCTAAAATTCTTTGTGTGGCAACAACTGATCTAAAATACTTTTTTTGGCAAAAACTAATCTAAAATTGTTTCTTTTCCAAAAACTGAGCGAAAGTTTTTTGTTTGGCAAAGCTAATCTAACATTTTTCGAGGAGGGGGGAACTGATCTAAAATTCTTCTGTTCGACAAAAACTGACCTAAAATTCTTTGTGTGGCAACAACTGATCTAAAATACTTTTTTTGGCAAAAACTAATCTAAAATTGTTTCTTTTCCAAAAACTGAGCGAAAGTTTTTTGTTTGGCAAAGCTAATCTAACATTTTTCGAGGGGAGGGGGAACTGATCTAAAATTCTTCTGTTTGACAAAAACTGACCTAAAATTCTTTGTTTCGCAAAAACTGATCTAAAATACTTTTTTTTGGTAAAAACTGATCTAAAATTGTTTGTTTGGCAAAAACTGATCTCAAATTCTTTTTTTGGCAAAAACTAATCTAAAATTCTTTGTTTGGCAGCAACTGATCTAAAATTCTATTTTTGTTGTTGCAAAAACTGATCTAACATTTTTTGTTTGACAAAAACTGATCTAAAATTCTTATTTTTTTGGCAAAACCTGATCTAAAAAATCTTTGTTTGGAAAAAACTTATCTAAAATTATTTGTTTGACAAAAACTGATCAAACATTCTTCTTGTCGCAGAAACTGATCTAAACTTCTATTTTTTGGCAAAAAATGATCTAAGGTTTTATGTTTGGCAAAAACTGATCTAAAATTATTTTTTGGCAAAAATAGATCTAAAATTCTTTGTTTGGCAAAAAATGATCTTAAATTAATATTTTGGCAAAAACTTATCTAAAATTATTTGTTTAGTAAAAACCTTATCCAAAATTATTTTTTGGGCAAAAACTTATCTAAAATTGTTTGTGTAGACAACACTGATATAAAATTGTTCGTTTGGCAAAAACTGATCTAAATTTCTTTGTTTGGCAAAAACTGATCCAAATTTCTTTGTTTGAAAAAAACTGATCTAAAAATGTTTCCAATAAGATCTATCTTATTGGTAAAGTTACCCGTGACAAATATCGAACTTTGTTTGTTAAGTGATTCTCTTACGTTCGTCCTTTTCGATGGCATTCCTAGACCATAAGTCTACTATCCTATACGTTACCATAATATAGCAAATTAAAAATAGTGCTTTGCATAGAATAGTGATAACTTTTTAATAACACTAAATAGTTGTGAATTTCTTCGAATGTACGTTTTTTTTATTTTTAGAAGATATTTTCAATATATGAACAAAAATTAATCAATTTTACGCTAACCTTTTTAAACATTTACTGAACATAATATTCTAGTTTATTAATTTATAAACATTTATATCTTCTGAAATGGACCGATATAATTAATTCACTGCAATTTATCTCAGATCAAATTCTGGTGTGTAACATATAAATGGTAATATCCAAATGAATCATTTAAAGAAGAATTAACTTCGTGGCATTTTTCTTTTTCCTCTACTCACTAAGCGATAAAGAGTCTCTGCGATTACCGCCATTTTTTCACAAACATCCACCATCAACTATAATAAACGCTGCCATTTTGTTATACATTTTAGTTTATTTTTTCAACTGTCAGGGATCTTTTTAAAACCACATTCATGAGGTGTAGTTGTCATAATTCATATAGTAACATAACACCAGCCCACCCACCCCTCATATATGTCATCCTATCTGCTTTGTTGCCGTTCCTACATTGAATAATTATAAAAGTTGAACATAACATAAACATGTAAAAGATGAACGAGAAAAAAAATTTTAAATGTCGAACAAAAACACTAAATTAAAAACTTGAAAAAAGAACAAAAATACTTCTCTTCGACCTCCAAAAAACAAATATAATTAAGGGTGACACATTTATCATACTCGTTAGATTAATCAATTCAGTCTGCTAACGCCTCGTAGACCTACGAAAACGCTATTTAATATTCAAGCTTTACAGAGACGAACATGTTATTTAATAATTAAGCTTTACAGAGACGAATATGCTATTTAATATATAAGCTTTACAGAGACGAATATGCTATTTAATATTTAAGCGTTACAGAGACGAATATGCTATTTAATAATTAAGCTCTACAGAGACGAATATGCTATTTAATATTCAAGCTTTACAGAGACGAACATGCTATTTAATATTAAAGCTCTACAGAAACGTTCATGCTATTTAATATTTAAGATTCACAGAGACGAACATGCTATTTTATATTTAAGCTTTACAGAGACGAACATGCTATTTTATATTTAAGCTTTACAGAGACGAACATGCTATTTTATATTTAAGCTTTACAGAGACGGACATGCTATTTAATATTTAAGCTTTACAGAGACGAACATGCTATTTAATATTTAAGCTTTACAGAGATGAACATTCTATCTAATATGTAAGCTTCACAGAGACGAACATGCTATTTAATATACAAGCTTTACAGAGACCAGCATGCTATTTTATATTTAAGCTTGACATAGACGAACATGTTATTTTATATTTAAGCTTTACAGAAACGAACATGCTATTAAACAGTTAAGCTTCACAGAGACGAACATGCTATTTAATATTTAAGATTTATAGAGACGAACATGCTATTAAAAACTGAAGCGTCACAGACCGACGAACACGTTACTGAAATGTTAAGCGTCATAGATTGTCGAACATGTTATTTTAAAGTTACGCATTACAGACTGATGTACACCTCATTTCAAACTTAAGTGTCACGGACCAAAGAATATTCCATTTTAAAGTAACACGTCACAAACCCACAAACATGCTATTTTATACTTTAGCCCCACAGACCGGTGAACATTGTATTTTAAACTTGACATCATTGACTAAAGAACGTGCTAATTAAAACATAAACGTACAGGGCTTAAAAGACACATGCTATTCTAGTCTCACAGACCAATGAACATTTTCTTTTAATTTGACGCGCCAGAAACAGAAATATCTGTCATTTAAAACCGTAATGTTACAACTCCGGAAACATGCTATTTTAAACTTAAGTGTATTAGGTCGGTGAACATGCAGTGTCAGATGTAAGCGTCAGAAACATACGTACATGCTATTCTAAACTTGTAGCTTTTGAGGAATAGGTATCCAAAGATTTTCAGTCGTGACGTAAAAACGGAACGGGTAAAGTCGAATCAAGTTCTTACTATTACTGAAATATACGAATAAAAAAGCCAATTATTTGGCAGACGACTATTTTTCAATTAATTAAAAAGATCAAGTTCAGACTTTACGATTGCAAAATTCATGTAGAATTCTTGTGATACCTTTTCATTTACCAATACTTAAAAGGGTAAGGATAGGATAAGGTTAGGGTTAGGTTAAAGTTAGTTTCGGAGACAGTAAGGATTAAGTTAGGGTACATTACGTTTAGGATTAGTTTTGAGTTAAGGTATAATATATATATATATATATATATATATATATATATATATATATATATATATATATATGGGATAAGGTACACAGTAAGTCATACAAATGCAATGCCGTGGAAGACAAAATGTGTGAGAAAAGCCACACGGAAAACAGGTTAAAATGCAGGAGAAAAACGAAAACAAGAGATTTAGCCGGTTTCGTTCGTGTTTTTTTTTTCTCTTGCATTTTAACCTGTTTTCCCTTTGTCCTTTCCATACATATATATATATATATATATATATATATATATATATATATATATATGTATGTATATATATATATATATATATATATATATATATATAAATTGTAAGTAGATAATATTAAATAAGTTTTACCTACATACGCTAGCGTTTTAAGCGTTCGCTCTCATCAGTGTAGGGAATTATAATCTCAGACGGTCAAAAGGTTCTAAACCGATTACAGAATCACCCTAGATTCAGCAAGCAAGCTTCATAACCAAATGACCACGAGAAAGGGAATTTCAGTTCTATTCATGCGAAGGGAGGCGCATATAGAAAGACTGTCTGGAGAGTATTCAACGAACGTTGTCGAAATATGTCATATAGTTACGTGACAGTCTATTTTTAACCCTAACCTTAACTCTAACCCGGTTACAGCATCACTGTAGACTATGTTGATACACTTTCAATATGAATTAATTCATCGGTTAATGAATTTGTTTTCCAATAATTTTCGGCATTTGCTTTTGCACGAACTTTCGCAACAATAATGTAATATTTCAGACGAAGGATTTACCGTTTGTATAATTGTCTGCTTCGTGTCCTTCGGCTTTATCAGATCCTGTCTCTGCTCTGCGCCCAAAATGGACAAACTTAATGATATTTCTGTGGAAGCAAATGAAATTTCATGATTAAATTATAACTACAATGGGTGAACCGGAAACTTTCTCGACTTCTTTGACAATGGTAATCAGTAGGGAAATGAAAATGCCATGGAAAATCAATTCAAGAAAGAAACGGCGGAGAGGCACGTCGTCAAATATAAGGAATTGCTGGAGACATACAGACTATGTTGAGTCGCAGTTATTCATTGGAATCGGTACGTTCGGTTGGTCTGTTGAAATAAAGTTTCCACGCTAAAAGTAACCTCCAAAAAATAAAGGGTTAATAATACTAACAATAACTTACATAATTCCATAAATACAATACTTTTTAATATAAGTTTAAGATAACAGCTTAAATGAAAAACAACAAGTCCAACATGTGTGGCGCTACAAAAGGAAGAATAGAATATCAACAATTCTAATTTATATATAAAAAAAAATCATCATGTATTTTAATAAATGCCTTGATTTTTTAACTCCTTGTCAATAATACTATAAATATGAAACTAGTATTTCATTATACAATCTATTCCTTGCAATGTTAACATTCTTAAATCGCTCCAGGTATTTTAATAGTTTTCTAAAAGAAAACGGTAAACAAAGAAAAACGTTTTCGCTTTTCAAAAACCAAAATTGCCAGATAAACAAATAGTTTTTCCTTTAATTAAACTTTAACTTATTTTATTTTGAATTTGTTTGTCTGTGAAGTGTCAAGAGACGATCATGAGCATATAAATAATTGATTCCACTTTTTTTCAACTATTAAATCGTGTCTATTTAGATTCTATTAAACCTAAGCGATCGGCCTAAGTACTCACTAACATTAGATTAATTTGTCTCAGGGGATAAAGGTTCCCATTTTTAATCAAAGTTTATATAGAAATGAAACAAACAAATTAACTCTTCAACCGTTTACATTTGATTCTTGTAAACAAAGACAATAATTTGTAAAGTGTTTAGTTTCCCTTAAGATTGTATTTAGAATTGCAATGTTTAGTTGAAATGATTGTATAGTTTGCTAGCTCTGGTGTAAAACGGTGCTATAAAAAGTGTCCCTAATTGAACCTACCTACATAAATGATTTACTTATCTGTGTTTTGTTATTTTTGTTTTTTATTTCCTGATGTTTTGGGACTGGCGTTCGGTGAGTCACATGTATAGAAAATATAATATACATAACTGCATTTTGATTGTCTGAGTGACGACAAAACGGTCCGTCAAGCTCCGATTTTTTAAACGAAAACAAAATTGTTACTGGAATCTTACTTTCTATTATTTCTATTGTTTCATATATATATATAAATATATATATATATATATATATATATATATATATATATATATATATATATATATATATATATATATATATAATCTTGTAGTAAAAAACAACTCCTCCCAAACTCAAATACGACTAGTAAGAACCAATGGGGATTATAAGTTTAAATGCCATTTTAGAAAATGTAACTCTTTTAATAATAATAAAGCTAAGAGTTACATTGGTTTTACAAGCACTATTGTATCCCGCCGCCTCACAATGCATACTGTACACTCTAGATATATTTACAAACATCCACATAAACATAACTGCCCTCCTTCTGATTTAAGACAAATTCTACTAATAACACTAAAATTATACATTTCGAAACGAATTTTTAAAAATTAAAAATACTGGAAGCTATCTACATAAACACAAAACAACCTAAAAGAAAGTACATCACATATAAAGACAGTGGTAACATTTTTAAATGCTTAGAGTACTGCGATTTTGTTCTGTGATGCCATCCAGCGTTGCTTAATTTAAATCGTCAACTACTTCGTAAAACAATACGAAAAACGTTCTATGTCTTTTAAAAATTCTCTTTTTTCTTTAGCTTTTTGTTAATTCGCTTTTGACACCTGAGGATAATTCGACAAAAATCGAATACGTTCGTGAACTCTGTGTAACCTATGGAACATTTGTTCATTGTTGGGGATTTTAATACAAAAAAGACTGCCAAAAAAATTGAAAAAAATAAAAAGGAATAATTAAACAGACAGATTCTGTTATTTTTAACAATGTTGGCATACATGAGAAAATGCTTCATAAATACACACACAAAATATATATATATATATATATATATATATATATATATATATATATATATATATATATATATAAGGCAATTAATATATTTAATTAGTAAACATCCGGATAAAACTGAAGCTCAATATACTGGATAGAGCATTAATAGCATTACATCAAGTGAAATACTAAAATAAGGTGCGATCAATTTTATTAGAATTCAATGATCAAGCAAAGTACCTTAAAGTCCTTAACTCATGAGTTTTCTTTGAAAACTCATGAGTTAAAGACTTTAAGTTACTTTGCCTGACCATTGAATTCTAATAAAATTTGATTCGTACCTTATTTTATTATTTCACTTCATAGATTGATATATATATACATGTATATATATATATATATATATATATATATATATATATATATATATATATATATATATATATATATATATATATATATATATATATATATATACATATATACATATATATATATATATATATATATGAACATTTTAATACATTCTAAAGACCAAGATTATATTAATGTTACTAATCATGTTTTTTTTTCAGAACAGAAACTTTGGTACAATTACAGATTTCGTTTCGTTCAAAGAAGAACAAACGTTTTTGAATGTTTCAATGGGTTAATAAGAAAATCAGAAACTCAGAAAATCAGAAAGTTATCAATTAGAAAAAAATACATAGCGATGCAATAAAAAAGCTAAAACACAAAAAACTCACATTGAATTCATTTTACATTGGGAGAGAGATTTAGAAATCGCTACAGAGACAGAACAGCCATTTTGTATTATGAAGAAAAGACTACACACACACACACACACACACACACACACACACACACACACATATATATATATATATATATATATATATATATATATATATATATATTCTGATATATTTCTGAAGACGTTCGCCAACAGAACGAAACCGGTCAACATCTCTTGTTTTTGTTTTTCTCCTGCACTTTAACATTTTTTCCGTTTGTCATTTCTACACATTGTGTCCACCACGACATTTCTTTTTCATGAATTATCGTGTACCTTACCCCATATATATATATATATATATATATATATATATATATATATATATATATATATATATATATATATATATATATATATATAAATAGATATTAATTATTTATTACCTACCATCTTCTGTGCCGGAAGCAAATTGTTATTAAATTCACTAAAATGCCCAGCTATTGTAAAGCGGGCTATACAATAATATTTATACATGAATATTAATTATTTATAACCTACAGACATCGATGTTTCATGCTTACGCAATCTTCAGTGCAGGAAGCTTATTCCAGACGGTCGACAGGCGAGAACACCGCAAATCGCCACTGATTCGCAAGTCAGGAGAGTTACCAGTTGGCCACCAGAAATTAGCTTAGAATTTAGGAGGAATTTAACATTGTAAATACCAAGTCGGTGAGTATTCACATCAAGCGGCGTAGAGTGATCGACAACAACAACACATCGTGTTGGTCTCGCAATGAAGCTAGTAGTACTGCTTGTTATTAAATTCATTCAGAGTGCTCAGCCTTAGTAAAAGCGCCTATATACATATATATATATATATATATATATATATATATATATATATATAAATATATATATATATATATATATATGCAACATATGTAGAAGATGAAATTGAAAAGCGTATACACCAACAAAATACAGGAACTTAAATGATGGGATGATATTTTAACATTCATTATTTATTATTAAAACCACTTAATAATAAATAATCTAAAGATCTTCAGTTAAATAATTAAAATTAAAAACATAGATATAAAAGAAAATATTTAATGAGAAAAAACAAAATTGTCCAACACTCCCTCGTACTCTTTATCATTTGGTATCAATCCAGATTCATCACGTTGTAGGTCTTTAACACCAATCAAATTCAAGCGGCAATCCCTCTCTCCGTCCTTTCTCTCCCTTCCTCAACAACGCCGTAGAATCGTTACGAGATATCGTATTTTGCAATGTCGCCAATTGACGGTATGCACTTGCGAGAAGAAAAAGAACAAAGGAAAGAAACAAAGAAGTAACACCAAAGACGAGGATATAAAATACTATGTATTGACAAATATTTCTCTTTAATCAATTATTAATAGAAATACTATTAATGTTAGTCAGAGTTGCACGGAAAATATGAAAACAACAATAACTGCACACATTAAAATTCATAAGATTAATAGTTTTCTAGTAAAAGCAGTCGTATTACTTCTATTATTTTTTCTACTTTGTACAATAAAATCACTTTATTGTCGTTAATGTTTAACGGTATGTTCTAATTAAACTTTTCATATTTCAGGGGTGCAATCTTTTTTTCAAACTAGGATCAGGTGAGATCGAAGCGCGACTGATAGCTAAATAAGAGGGAAGGTGTAAGAAAGTATTAAGCGAGAGAGAATATCATTGATATAAATTGTGGCATATTAGACAAATTTAAATGGATGTTTATTCCATTACAACTCAATCCCTAAACTGGGGAATATATAAGGGAGTATTATTTTATTAAAATATATAGGAAAACAGCCTTACATAAATGAACGTTGATGAAATTGTATGATAGAGGAATTATATTTTGCAAGTTGCTATTATCATTACGAACATGTTCTTGTACGTGTATTTTAGCTAGTACGACATACAGATGATATTTATTTAAAAATAAAAAAGATCGTCTACTTATTTATTGAAGGAACGACCAACTAAGAAAATAACCGAAAATAAATCGACAGATCCGTTTATTATAAAAATGGGGGTGCGTGATTGGTCTAAAGAATACCGTCGAATATTTAAAAACTTAGATGTCGAATTCAAATGCTATCCAATGACTTTTGTTCAGTTACGAAACACTAATACTGTTAGAAAAGGTATGAACCCATAGTTTCGTTCCAGCTACAAGTAAACAAGCAACGTGTGTTCAATGCATCGGTTACAATTCACGTTTTCGAATAAGTCTTGTGTTTCGGCATTAAATGCTCCCAGAGTATTTATGTGGAGCAAAAATGGCAGAGCAAAACTATATAATATTTATGTGGGATGACATTTATTTGATTATCGACGTATTTTTATGATGACTATTACAAATTTGTATTTTTTGGATTATTCGAAACACACTTTGGTTGTTATTTTAACAATGCGCCGAAAAGAAAAAAAATGTCCACTTCATTGTTTTTATTTACATATTTATATTTATTTTTAAAACATGTCCCCAATACTTGTACGGAAAAACCTAAATTATTTTTAGCATGTTAATTCATTGTAAAAAAAAACACCCCCTCAACAAAGAATATTGAAAAAGAAAATAACATATCCAATACCGAAGTTTTTTTTTATTTCGCATAATAAATCGTTCAAGAATGAGGCAATTTTTATTTTGTTTGGAATGCAGAATGTTCCACAAATATTGAAAATAATATTTTGAAAGTTTATTTTGTTTATTGACGACTTTTTTATGTTCGTGTAAGGTCAAAAATAGATTTAAAATAGTTGTATTGAAAATATTGTATTAATGACGGATCCAATGTAGAAATTATTTTTAGTTCGTTTAAAAAATTCTTGAGAACCGTTAATCTCGTGTTTGTAAATGTTTTGCTGTTTGTTGGAAAGTAAAATAGCCAAAGTTTATAACGTATCCAATGTGTAAGTTTGTTGACAAAATTCATTGTATTCCGTGCAAAAAACTTTGGAGACTAAGGAAAGCTGTATTTTCCTGTTTGGACATCTGTATTTTCCTACACAAGAAAAACTGACCTTGTGTCTACATATAAAATGTAATTATATAAATAGACCTTAAAAAAGTAAAATTATCAGATAAAAAATTGATATTTTGAACGTTAAAAATGTACTTTCGTTTGGGAGCAGATGTGTTGATTTTATTATTTACTTGAACGATCTGTTAATTAAAACAGTAATCCGATATTCCAGAACCTATACGATTTTTTGGAATAGATGAATGAAATTCTCTCAATCTGAAACATTTAGGTGATTTAAGCTAAACCCACGATTAAGAAAGGAGCACGTGGGGGCTGTGAGATTCAATAGATAGTAGTGTGTAAACGAGTATGCGACTTTCTCTTTGGCAATTATTTTGGGGAGAGTCAGAGTATCTGGAATAAATATAAGAAATATACAAAGAAAGAAGAAATGAATGCATAATTGCTATGCTACTTGGAATGTGGAACAAGTTAGCATATGAAGGTTGTGATCATTCTGCTATTATGTCTTAATTAAAAGGGGAAATACTTAACTTTATTATCCAGAGATAATATACTTCGTACATATTTATTTTCGGTACTGACTTAAATAGCTCTCAGTACGTAAGTATACAGAAGAATCATAATGCGATTTTATATATAAGTATAACATATTCTTATGGTTGTTCATATGGTTGTATACATTAACATTGTGGTCGGTGTTCGCACCAGACAATCATAATCAGCAATTGGACATGGCATTTCTAGAGTTTATCTACTTTTCAGGACTACCTTGGAGCACATGTCATCTTGTTTATAATAACAGCCTATTTAAAAGGAATAATAAGCATATATATATTAAGGGTAGTATATTATTATTATTATTATTATTATTATTATTATTATTATTATTATTATTATTATGATTATTATTATTAATAATAATATTATTATTTATTTATATATAAGTAACATTTTAAGCTGAATTATTTCGACACTTGATTGGGGAAATGGTAGTTTGATCTGTACCATTGGAGAGCCATGCATATAACTGTCCTGTTTTTAAATCTCCGAAACAGTTTCATGGTAAACAGCTGATGATCCCCGTGTTAATATTAGATGTTTACATTAAGGTCTCCACTTTTTGTTTCACTGTTAGATACTTAATCCCCCTTTTTATTTTATTTACTTACTATTATATATTTTATTTTTTTATGAATTTTTCAACGAATGTTAAGTCTGCACTATTTTTGATTTAGTTAGTTTCTGTGGGAATTTAAACTGCATTTTCCTTCTTTTTTTGTCTTTTTGTTTAAAATAACTTAAAGCTTCTTTAGACTTTATATATATATATATATATATATATATATATTAACCAATTTTTACGTACATAAATGTAAACCCTGTTTACATTTTGAGACGATTGTTTTCATTTTGATTTTCCCATCAGTTTAAAATAGAAAAAGTAGATCTTATTTACAGCTTAGATCGCTAACGGTCCTATACGTTTGTTGTTTTTTAAGCATATTTTGTCCGTATACGTTCGCTACCAGATTCTAAAACCGACTGAGTTTAAAATTATATCATTTCTTTTTATCTATTCCCCTGTGACGTTATATCCGGGAGCCACTTTCTTCTCATAGCTCTGTGTCATCCCCTGTGATCCTTACTCCACTTTGCCAGATCTGCCCCTAAGGTCAGATTGTTTTGAATACACTTTTAGAACGTTGTTTATTTCAAGCCCGCGCAGGTCACTGTGACTGTACTCAATTACATGTGTCAAAATCTATACTAGTGTATCTACCATCCATAATCTAACATATACACGGAACTATATATATATATTAACCAATTTTTACGTACATAAATGTAAACCCTGTTTACATTTTGAGACGATTGTTTTCATTTTGATTTTCCCATCAGTTTAAAATAGAAAAAGTAGATCTTATTTACAGCTTAGATCGCTAACGGTCCTATACGTTTGTCGTTTTTTAAGCATATTTTGTCCGTATCCGTTCGCTACCAGATTCTAAAACCGACTGAGTTTAAAATTATATCATTTCTTCTAATCTATTCCCCCGTGACGTTATATCCGTGGGCCACTTTCTTCTCATAGCTCTGTGTCATCCCCTGTGATCCTTACTCCACTTTGCCAGATCTGCCCCTAAGGTCAGATTGTTTTGAATACACTTTTAGAACGTTGTTTATTCCAAGCCCGCGCAGGTCACTGTGACTGTACTCAATTACATGTGTCAAAATCTATACTAGTGTATCTACCATCCATAATCTAACATATACACGCAACTATATATATATATATATATATATATATATATATATACATACTTGCTTACATGTTTTCCTCCATCATTGATTATTTCTAATTTCTAATTTCACGTGACGACATATGTAACAAAGGATATTAGCGAGTTTATTTTCACCTTAACCAACCCTAGCTCTAACGCTTACCCTAACCCTAAGTAATGGCGTTTATTCTATTATCTGTAAAGGACCAACATAACTGATATAATGACGTTTCATATTAGTTTACCCATTATTCAAATAGGATTCACTGTTGTAGAAATGTTCTTTTATTTTTTTTTTTACTTAAGAGTATTTTCTATACAGCTCAATAAAAGAAAATATATGTTAAAATATATTTATTTCTGTGATTGAGTTATGTTTTAACATTTATTTAATTGGGTAATTTGTTACTTTAGGATCCGCGCTAACAGTCCATTGGTGTATGTGATTTCTGGCGGTTTACGGTAAACGCCGGAAAGCCTCGAAGCGAGACGCATAAGCAAACGACATCTAAGCCATCAAACTTAATGAAACGCTGAACTTGCAAACTAGTTGAAACGCGATTACAACATACTTTTTTTACATGGTATCACTTGCTGTAGATACTCCTGAAGGACCGATTAATTCTAGTCAGGACCATAAATTGATTGCAAAAGAAATAAAAATGCAAGAAAATGTGGAGATAGATGCAAGATCGCTACGCGAACAAAACTGACGGATAAATACTTAGAGATGCCTTAACGCCAAAACCCTAATTATTTACCCTACCTCTTATTCCGAATTCGACTACCTTAACCCTAATTACTAACCCGACTGCTCTAACCCTAATGCATGACCGTACCCCGACTGCCCTAACCCTGATTCCATACGAAATAAACAAACCTCGTTTAAAAAAAACTTTATTTCGTACAAATTTAAAAAAACTAAACTAAAAAATTAACTTTTAAATAAAAACACTTACTCGAAACTTCGATAAAAATAAATTATAATTTCGAAAATGTTTGCTTGTTTTTTGTATGTTTGTACATCCAGCCTTTTTTGTGCTCTTTTAACGCAGGTAGTTCAACGGATTCTTCATTCGGCACCGTCCGGCGTTTAACGTAAACATCTGAAAAAGAAGCCACGCAGAGGGACGGGGTCCCAAAGTAACAAAGTACCTTTAATTGTTCTAATTTTCCGTTTTTTATAATCAATTCGACAAGTCATCCGTCTTTCTTCATTGCTCTCTATTAGCTATCTAGAAATGTTTCTGTCCCATCCCAACGCTCTCAAATATGTCGTAATAATTATGTGAGACTTGAGACAAAGAGTGAATTTTTTATTTCAGCGGTGTCATATAATTTACGTAAGAGTGTCTGTATAAACACGTCTGTATAAACACGTTTACTCGTATATACATTAGATGGCAAAATAAATACTATCAATCTTTGTTCTCATCATTATAATAAGAAAATGGTCAATGAAAAGGTCAATAAAAAGAGACAGGCTTTAAGGATTTGTGGCAGCAGAATGAGAAAATGTTGTAGCACATGGAGAAACATAGGGGATAGAAATAATAGGAAACACGTGGTGAAATAATTTTTTTAAATAGAATAAAATCGTGGACTTAAATTAAAAATAAATGGATGAATCATGAAATGAAAAATAAATGGATGAATC
The DNA here is from genome assembly GCA_963556195.1 of Sepiola atlantica. Taxonomy (NCBI): domain Eukaryota; kingdom Metazoa; phylum Mollusca; class Cephalopoda; order Sepiida; family Sepiolidae; genus Sepiola; species Sepiola atlantica. Next base: position 39,921,227 of record OY744555.1, read on the forward strand.
ATAAAATGAAAATCGAACCGAAACGTATTTAAGCTCCTTTCTCATTACTCATCACCATTCCGACTCGTTCACTGTTTGCCTTGTCTCACACATGTACAATTCCTTCTACACATTCCCCTCTTCCTCTCACACATGTACAACCCTTCCTACACATTCTCCTCCTCCTCTCACACATGTACACCCTTCCTACACATTCTCCTTCTACTCCTCTCACACATGTACACCCTTCCTACATATTCTCTATCTCCTCTCACACATGTACAACCCTTCCTGCACATTATCCTCTTACTCCTCTCACACATGTACAACCTTCCTACACATTCTCCTCCTACTCCTCTCACACATGTACAACCCTTCCTACACATTCTCCTCCTTCTCTCACACATGTACAACCCTTCCTACACATTATCCTCCTCCTCTCACACATGTTATACTCTTCCTACACTCAGCATCGTTGGCTTCTTGCTTACTGCATTTCTTCGCTCACTGTATAAAATGTACAACCCTTCCTACACATTGCCCTTCTCCTCCCACCCATGTACACCCCTTCCTACACATGCTCTGTCTTCTCTCACACATGTACAACTCTTCCTACACATTTCCTGCTTCCTCTCACACATGTACACCCCTTCCTACACATTCTGCTCCTCCTCTTACTCATGTACAACACTTCCTAAACATTTTTCTCTTCCTGACCCTCATGTACAACCCTTCCTACACATTCTCCTCCTCCTCTCACACATGCACACCCTTTTCCTACACATTATCCTTCTCCTTTCACACATGTACAAACCTTCCTACACATTTATCTCCTCCTCTCACTCATGTACACCCATTTTCCTACACATTCTACCCCTCCTCTCACACAAATATACCCCTTCCTACACATTCTCTTACTTTTCTCACACATGTACAACACTTTCTACACATTCTATTCCACCTCTTACACAGATACAACCCTTCCTACACATTCTTCTCCTCCTCCTCTCACACATGTACAACTCTCCTTACACATTCTCCTACACCTCTTACACATTCACAACCCTTCCTACACATTATCCTCCACCTCTCACACATGTTAAACTCTTCCTACATATTCTCCTTCACCTCTTACACATGTACAACCCTTCCTACACATTCTTCCCCTCCGCTCACACATGTACAACCCTTCCTACACATTATGCTCCTCCTCTCACACATTTTATACTCTTCCTACACTCAGCATCGTTTGCTTCCTACTTACCGCGTTTTGTTTTCTCACTGTATAAAATGTGAGTTTTGTTTTTAACATCACTAACTGAATATGTCGGAATCCTTCGACCGAAAAATCTTGGTCCACTTTAATGATGAGTTTAGATTCTTTATTTCCACTGAATATTATTCTGTTTGCCCACTTTTCATTAACCATTTTCACATTTTGTCTAAAAATGTTATTTCATATTTACTCCGTCATAGTTATAATAAGAATAATAATAACAACGAGAAAATAAGGCAGTCATGAGAGGGCTTCCCTGCACATGATAAATAGGGATTGGCCAAAGTGTTATCTATATTATATGAAGTATTTACGAAGCTATGCCATGGTAACTTTAATAACTAAAAAATGATTTATCTGATCAGACTAAAACTTGGTTTAGTTGTTACTGTTATGAATGAGCAGTTGATTGATACGTCACATCATGAATAATCTAATTTTGAAATGTCAGGGTAAAATGCGGTAAATGATTGGCTAAAATATGGACAAAGTAGTGAGTCTCGCGATAAAAAATTGAAGCGTGCCCTATTTTCTGTGAAGTGAACCTTTGAATTCGATATCCCAAATTTAAATCATTTAAGAGTTAATGCGTTACTAATATTTTAATTAAGTTGACTTAGGAGTTGTCCAACGATATGAACTCAAAGCTGTAGACAATCATCATGAGTAACTCGACCGAAAACATAACCTCCTTGACAGAGGTAATTATTATTATTATCATTTATTTATTTTATATTTTTTTAGAAGTAACATGTTACAAGTATAATATCTTAAAAGCTCTGCCAGAGTTCATGATTTTTCAAATAAATAGTTGTAATAGTCGTGATCTAATGGGTAACAAGTACGTATAATATATATATATATATATATATGTGGATTTAGCACTAATATCTGTCTCTCTCTCCCTCTCTCTCTCTCTCTCTATATATATATATATATATATGGATTTAGCACTAATATCTGTATATATATATATATATATATATGGATTTAGCATTAATATCTGTATATATATATATATATATATATATATATATATATATATATATATGGATTTAGCACTAATATCTGTATATATGCATATATATATATATATATATATATATATATATATATATATATATATGCGTGTGTACATTTTGCTTTTTCCTTCTCTCTATATATATAACAAAGACGTATAATATATATATATATATATATATATATATATATATATATATATATATATGTATATATACATATATATACATGTATATATATATATATATATATGGATTTAGCACTAATATCTCTCTATATATATATATGCCTGTGTGTTTATTTTGCTTTTTCCCTATCTCTCTCTCTCTCTCTCTCTCTCTCTCTCTCTCTCTCTATATATATATATATATATATATATATATATATATATATATATATATTAATATACTTATATTTATAACAAATATGTTTCAATACGTACAATAATACATGTTTTATCTTAATCAAAACTCATCCGTGAGGCGATACTTGTCACAGTATTCGAACCTCAGACTGAAATCACTTCAGAGCTCGACTACTATCCGACGTATATTCCCTAACAACCATATATGCTAATTAGTTGATCTAAACGAAATGTTCAATTTTAAGTAATTAACTAATGGATGTTGATGCAATGTATTTATTTTTTTAATAAAGAAAATTCGTACATTTTTAGATTACTAAAAGTAGTGTACAACTTTTATTTAAAGACCGAAACTATAAGTAGTTGAAATTGATTGATCACCTTTACAAAGAGATACAAGAGTGAAGGTGCAAATGAAAAAAAAGAATTTAATCCGCTTTCGCTAGAATCTGTTTTTCAAAAATCGGAAATTTAAATGTAACATTATTGTGTCTTTAGATCTTTCAATGTAGCTGACTTATTTTTTTTATCATTCGTACCTTCTGTGTGTTGCATCTTCTGCAGGTGACGGTTGCTATGTGGTTAACGATACGGACTGACAACCTGGATGTGCCGAGTTCGAATCCAGTTCGTTCCACTTAAACACATTCACGTAGGATGATTGTAACCATCACGTGGTTCTTCCTGTAAGTAGCCGATGTCTTTCTAGAAAGAATTATGACTAGAAAAAAAAATCGGAAAAACCAATGTCAACAATAGAATACTCTGATTCATACGAAATAAATCAATAAAATCGTCCATTCGTTAAGTTTCAACTAAAACTATGATAAGATATGATAAGACGTATTTCCTCCTTGAATGAGAGGAGACGGTAAAGTAATTTAAGTGACTTAACAATCTATATTATTTTATGAACAAGATCTTTATATTAACGTGAATTTATCAAATAAAATGTCATGAATATCTGCATTCTGATTGATTTATTTTCAATCAGGGTTATCCATTTATTGCTTAAGAAGAAACTACGTTCCCTTTGATTATCTGACCTTATATAAAACAATACTTTAAACATTCTTTAAACAAGACACTGAATTATCCCCAAATTTAAAAATATAAAATTTAAAACATTCGTGCGCTAAACTTTACTATACAAATATATTCGTTTTTAAAAAAACAAATAGGGTTTATCTAAAGATGAAAATATGAAAAAGTTTGGGAATATTTTACAAAAATATGCGATTTCAAATCATTTTACTGGATTTTAAACTCGTTCCATCGGGGTCAGAATAACCCTAACCCTAAACTTAACCCTAACCCTAACCTTAACCCTAACCCTAACCCCTAACCCTAACCCTAACCTTAACCCTTAACCCTAACCCTATCTCAAACCCTTACCCTAACCCCTAACCCTAACCCCTAATCTCTAACCCTTAGCTTAACCCTTACCCTAACCCTAACCATAAACCTAACCCTTACCTTAACCCTAACCCTAACCCTAACCCTAAACCTAACCCTAACCATGACCCTAACCCTAACCCTTACCCTTACCCTAACCCTTACCCTAACCCCAACCCCAACCCCTAACCCTAACCCTACCCCTAACCCTTACCTTAACCCTAACCTGTAACCGTACCCCCTACCCCTTACCTTAACCCTAACCCTTACCTTAACCCTTACCTTAACCCTAACCCTAACTTTTACCCTAACCATAACCCTAACACTTACCTTAACCCTAACCGTAACAAACATGTAAAAGAGACGACCAATTATTTTGTGCAATTTTGTATTGCGATAATCCCCACCGGCAGACTCTTCTAAATTATCTACAACCTATTATGTCGTAACTACATTCACCCACACGTAATTGGTTATAAATTGTCCGGCCTTAAATTATAAGCGTCTAGTACTTCTACAAAACTGCCTCCGTACAAATATCGACATGTTTTCCATTAACCAAGGTTATTCACGTCACGTGGTAATCGATTAACGGATAACAGTTGAGAGCAATAGTCGGCACTTCACTTTTACATATTCGAAGACAAATTGTGAGTTGCGCCTCAAATCAACGTCAGGTTCTTCGTAGCAAATAAGTGTCAGAATTATATGTAATGCCAAACAGTCTGTAGACATGTATATGTTTGTTTAAAATCGGCAGCAGAATCTCTAATATATATATATATATATATATATATATATATATAAAAATTATACTGAATAAATTGGTCACGAGTGTGTGCTTGCTTCTCACTGTGCATACATCATTTGTATATAAATATTTTAGACGGTGGGAAGAAAGGCCAATAACATGAATGAAGCTTGAATGATAAAATAAGTTTTGGGATTTACATAATTAAAAAAGAGAAAAAAAGAAATGAGAATAGGGTGGATGGAACCACGTGCTTAATGGAGAATCACCCACTACCGTCGCGATAAAAACATGACATTATCTCACTTTCTCAAATTCTCATAACGAGTTTTTTTTTATCTATAAATTATTTGATTTTTAGTAAATTTTTTAATAATTTGTTTTTTTCGCTAAAATATACCTAAAAGATTCGAATGCAAATCATTACTGACACATGAGTTAAAACTTAAACCAGATTTATTTCAAAATATAAATGCAAAACATATCTGAAGTTCGAAAGAATCATACACATATTTCCTCATATATTTGTACATCATTTATTGCTTTAAAAAATGATAAAATTCGTAATTTCTATACAAGTTTGACATTTTCCAATACAGTTTTTAGATAAACTTGCGATTTTCTAATTCTCCGGTTGTGTTGATGTTTTATTTTTTTTATATTTTTTCAGTTTTTCTGACATTTTCTGACATTTTCTTGATAAAAGTGGCGCTGATATATTTTATCTCTCAATCAGAGTTTATTTCGTCCTTGTAAGTTCATATAATAATATAATATGGTTGGGTACTTATGCAGTTTACAGACCGGACTGAATTAATAAGGTTATTTAGAAAAACATTCTTAACATAAGGATAGAAGAAGGTTTATTAACCAGTCTGTATTTCACGTAACCTTTTAATGAACAAAAGTCTAGCGTAAAAATTAAATTCAATTTGAAAATCTTATCTAAAAAAATATCGTTCCCTACTTCATAAGAACCGATGTTTTCAGATTCAAAAAAGCAAAATTAAAAAGGGTTCCGTGTTAATATTTCATAGATCGATAAAAATATTGATTTTAAACATATTTAGTACACAACACAATTCTGTTTATTTTTCGCAAGTTTCACAATTTTACAATTTAAGCGTGTTTACCTGCCTTTCACTGCAGCGAAGGTAAACAAAATGTCGGTATTTGTGGGGAATCCTACTCTCCACCCAAATGGAGCGGTGTAGTTTGGTCATTTTCCGACCAGATCAGTTCAAGCGATCATCAATAAACCAACATTCTTTTAACTGAGGGAGCAGATTCTGCGAGAATAGTCGACTGAGAGCGAGCAGATAGGCACCGGTCAGAAAGGCTTAGAAGAACCCTTTATAAGTGGCAGTGTTGCATATCTAACACGAAACAGAATAAAAGAGCCATCTTATTTTAGCTTAATATTCAAATCAAAGTCACCGTAGTTATTTTGTCTCTTCGTCACGTTCTAATTGGACAATTGCCCAATCAGATCGTTAGCCAGAGCAAAGAAACAAACACCAGTGTTTGCAAGCATTAAACTAATTGCTTTACAAATGTGATTTTCAATAAATTGTTTATGTCTTAGGGAAATACGGAACGGTCTTCATGCTATGCACTCGAAACGAGGCTAAAATGACTTAATATTTCTCATGATTAAAAGGAGGGATTTTTCTTATTTAAATGTAATTGAAACAAGGCGATCCATGATACAGGCCTGGCAAACATGCGACTGGTGTCCACGACTGAGGGTGGACATGTGAAGACAAACATTACTACTGTTTTGACTTTAAAATGTCTTAGTAATGTGCTGTAATTAGCAACTATACATATTAGGAATTAGCTTACACTAATTTATTTATTTCCATTTAATCAAATGTAAACACTCCGAAATAACACACTTATTTCTCTGCTTTTTTCAGCTTTGTTTCTAGTTGCTCTTGATCTTGTGTCAGACGACGCAAGCAATACCTTTTCAGAAAAATGCTTTTGTGAATTGCACATCCTTGCACAGGGACACTTTTTAAACAAGCATCCAATGTCTCTGATGACTGAAAAGAGTCAAAATTATGTGTGTACATATCATACAGTTTTATAGTACTGTTGCAGTTTACGGTCCGTGCTGAAATAATAAAAGTATTATTCAGAAACGCATCAATAACATAGAAGGGTGCTTTATTAATTATTCTGTTCTTTCATTTAACAATTAGATAAACAAAATATACCGTAGAAATTGAATTTAACTTGAAAATCCTATCAAAAATATAGCACGTTCCCTAAACTGCAGAAGTACCGTTTTATGTTATACGAAGAGAAACATGTACTATTGTATTTATAAGTGGAAGCCTTATAGGTACTACTACTCCGTAGAAGAGTGGACCTGAGAATATTACGTCCACATTTTCAAAGCTCTAAATTCTAACAAAACAACTGGAGTCAGTTTCCTGTCTAACTCAGCGCAAGCTGAGATGCTTACATAAAATCGAGACAACTGCTGCGAAATTATTAAATGATTGGTGTGTATTTTGATAATTATACTATGGGAAGTGTAGCGTGCGAGCTAATATGTGAATGTGTGAGAGTGAGAGAGAGAGAGTGAGAGTGAGATAGAGACAAGAGAAAAAAGACAAGAGGATACATGTAGCGGTGTTTTTAAAATATTTTTTCAAAACAATATTACTCCAGAAATAGTCATTTAAATCGAATAATTAATTATACATTACTGATTTCAATTTGCAACCGTTCATTCGAAATTTTCGTGAACGCAAGCAACGCAACTTTTAAAGTTTACACATTTTTTTAAACTTCTCTGACTCTTGGAAATATAACCTCGCAAAACTAAAGTCACGAACGGCCGCTGGTATGTAAGAAAACAGTTCTATAGTGCTACACGTTTTGTTATTTTTAAATTAATATTGACATAATAATGCCGTATTTTCTGTAAATATCCAGAAGCGACAGACAAATTCTCAGTCATTATTGAGTTACAATTTAAGACTAAAACCTCAACAACGGTCTTTCAAGTTCACCACTCATGTCGATTTATTGTCGAATTTGTTTTTCTTTTTCGTATAAACTTTCGGTCAGCTGAACAAAATCTCATTTGAATAGAAATAATTACTTCGCCGCCGGTGACATCACACCACGGGATCGTCTCTTTCCCGTTTCACCATTAATTAATTTGTCATTATTTTGGTTGAAACTTCAAAACGTATTAAAAAAAAACGGGCAGTTCATTGATTGAAATATAAGTACATTCTTATTAAATTTGCGCGGTTTGCAATAAAACTCATGGTTTAATAAAAAGCGTTGGCATTGCCTATCATAGATGATTCTCAAAAAGGAGTTTGTTTTTACAGGATGACCCCAACCCCCAAAGATCCATCCATGGAATCGTTACTGATATACAGCATCTTTTCCATATGATATGATAATATGTTGTGCAAATACACTTCAGTTTGCGCGTAACTGGTTCAATTTGTTTCAGCCATGAATTAGGAAGAGAGTGTAGTATCTGTTCCTATGGATACTGCACCCTATTGACCGGTGTCGTCTTGTCCTTCGGGGCTTGATTCCGCTGGACTGTGGGTTTGTCCTGTGCAGTTCTAGGAGGTTCGCCCTCCCAGGCTTTGCCTCCCCTCTTTGGGAAGCAGTAAGTTTATCGCTTACTGCCTGAGGCGTCCCTACCGGTGAATGCCGACGGGGCTGCCCAGGCAATTTTTAATGGTCTGAGTGCTCACCTTCTCGGGCGCTGTCTTTTCAAGCCTCACATTCCTGACCCGACCGTGGGTCATATCTTACCTTGTGGAAGTAAGATAAAACTGGCCTTGTGCCTAAATCTATCTATGTATCTATCTACTCAACGGCATTTGCCCCATGTATGCATGTATGTGGACACTCATGATAATTGGATAGTTCACATTTAATTAAATAGAATGCGAAATTCAATAGTTTAACTGATTGTATTACCTCTACGGCGACTTGTGTCAGCTTCTCTTCTGCTGATTTAATTTGTTGGGGGTCTATTTGGAGCAGTTGGCTGCAATGCCCTTCAATGACTCTACATCGCGCTTGAAAACATCGCAGGACCGCAGCTGTGTCCGTCACTGCTTCTCATTCCAGCGGGAAGCTCTCTACGGGATCGTTGCCAAATAGTGGGCATGTCCCATCCAACGTAGTCTACGTTGTCTGAGCAGTTTTAACATGTATGGTAGACCTGAATACCCGTTTCTATGTTACCCATAGAATTTTGTAGTGTTTAATTAGTAGATTGAAGAATATAATTTTGAGTCTGTACGTACAAAACGATGTAGTAATTGCTATGTTTTGTGGTTTTATTTTCTTGTTTTTATTGTGTTTCTTCTTGCAGAGAGTTAAGCACACATAGGGGTAATATAGTTGAATTGGTGTTTTGGTGCGTGAGTGTGAGCCTGTTTGCAAATCGAAAACAAGTGTTTGCTTACGGAGACAGTTTAATATAACCGATGAAAACACGTAAGTAAAATCTTCAATATAACACATCACTCAGAAAGAGCGCGGCCTAACTAAGAAAGCAACAATTGGACATGATTAATCAACAAAATTTATTTTTTAAGGTCGAATCCCGATTCCAACGCTTCTCTAAGAATTCGATTCACTTTTTGTAGAACGATTTTTATTTGGCCTCAAAATGCATCTCAGTTGCTGATATCACTTTTTTATTGACGCATTCTTTTGACATTTTACCACATAGTAATTGTTGCGGGTCATATCTAGAAAATATGATATGAAATGAAAATAACGAATTGAATGTAACATAGATTCTAATTTTTGTTGACGATATCACTTCGTTATTGAAGCATTCGTTTGACATATTACCACATAGTTGTTGTTGGGGGGCATATCTGGAAAATAGGATAGGAATTGGAAATAACGAATTGAATTAAAAATGGATTCTAATTTCTGATGACGATATCACTTCTTTATTGACACATTCTTTTGACATATTATCGCATAGAAGTTGTTGGGGGTCATATCCGGAAAATATAATATGAATTGAAAATAACGAATTGAATGAAAAATAGATTATAATTTCTGATGACGATTTATGACAATTGTTTTACATAGGATTTGAATATATGTTGTACTTCGCATGATAGCAATCTTGTGACAACGTGTCATACATAGGGAAATAGTTTAAAACAAACTTTGTTCATGGAAATTCCGTTTTTAATTTCACATTAATGGAGTAAATGAATTGGTTTGTAGAAAATGAATTGTTTTGTAGTGGTGTCAGAAGAAAGGATTACTTGATATGAACGTTTTAAAAAATAAAAATGAGAGATTGGTGTTCAGTCGAAAACCTTCCATACAAATGAGTATAGAGTGAAGAAAGACTAACGACGTCTCTTCGATGAGAAAAGGTCTGCAGATAACAGAAGAGAAAATTCCCACTAGATTGCGAAGTGAATGTCCAACTCTGCAAATGCGTGAACATTTGTTCTGAGCAGCACTACCCCAGATGTATCAGCAGTTCACTATCTTAGGATGTGTATGATTGTTATATAACTGCGGTTATATTCGGTCACTCTTTCATTTTAAAGTTTGGAGGGGGGGTGATTTATATATCGTTTTGACAAACTTCGTTGTATAGACAAAACTAATTAGTTTTTCGAACTAGATGTTTTACAGAAATTATCATTATCGTATTGAATGAATAATTGTACTAGATTGCACAATTTTATGTTTGTTCTAACAACACTCCTCTGATGAATTGTGTTTAAAAAAACTATTCTGGATAGCAATCTACGAATATCGTCCTGCTCTTATTATCTATTAAACATCAATGAATTTATAATTTAAATGTTACGAACAATTGTTCTGAAATCCTAATGATCCCCTCAGATTAATGTTAGTCAACATATTTTTTTAAAAGAACACCTTAACAACATTCACATATTTTTTTCAAAGAACACCTTAATAACATTAATGTTGTGGTTGCAAGGTTGAACAATAATTAGTGAGGAATACAATGAAGACGCAAACAACAAGGAGAATGCAATAATAAGTGTATTAAAGAAAAGGTATAGTTACAGTATGTACAAATGAAGGTGTCGAGTCAGAGAGTCTTGGTGGGAGGACATGTACGCTCTTCGGCGTCACTTCCGGTGGCATTTAGGTAACACACACTAAGGCCAACCTAGGCTTGACATTTATAGTGTAACGTTATTCGTATATGCAAATGAGTGGTTGCCACCACAACACCCCCTCCCAAGATTTGAAGTCACACAGATTTCAATATCTTTTTCTATTTGGGTTTACCATCAATGGTTCATTAAATTTTCTTTTCCTACCTGATCTTCGGGGTTCAGGTGTATATTGAGGCGGTTCCAAATTAAAGGATTCGTATATGACATCTATGGTTTCCTCCTCTTCGACTGTTGTCGTATAATCATCATCTTGGATATGACGTGTTTTTATCTGATTTAGGTGCCTTTTATGTATACTCTGTGGACCTTTAATCATATATGTACAATCACCAATGCGTTTATCCACTACTCCACATTGCCAGTAAGATGTGTTATTCTTGTAGCACTTAAAATATACTCGATCTCCCGAGTTATATTTCTTTCTTCTCGTGTGTGTAGTGTTTCTGATAATTGCCTGTCTTGGCAACAGTTTATCAAACGCTGATTTTAGCTTTCTGGCAAACATTAGATCAGCTGGTGATATGTTTGATGGTGTACTAGGATGTGGTGTGATCCTATAAACTTGCAAGAATTGTTGCAAAGCTTTTTCTGTTGGTGTTCCAATGGATTTCTTTAACGCTCGTTTTAGCGTGTCCACGAACCTTTTCCGCAAGGCCGTTCGACCTTGGATGATACGGCGGAGTCGTGATGTGCTTCACTCGGAACGTGTCGCAAACTTCCTTAAACTCTGCGGATGTGAACTGCGTTCCGTTGTCAGTGACCAGTGTGTCTGGTACACCGAATCTTGCAAACAACTCGTGTAGGAACCCTATTGAGTTGTTCGTTGTTAGATTCCTGCAACGCATTACCTCCGGCCATTTTGTGTAACTATCCACTACAATTAAACAATAGTTTTCTCCTACTGGACCAGCGAAGTCCACGTGGATTCTCGACCATGGTTGGTCGGTTTTCGGCCAAGGTTTGTGTACTATAAGTGGGGATTTTGCTGCTAACATGCATCCTTTACATTTATTTATTGTTGCTGCTATGTCAGTGTCCATGTTACGCCAGTACACGTAGCTTCTCATTAACGACTTCATTCGATTTATCCCCAGATGTCCCGTATGGAAATCTCTTAACATCCTATTCTGCAATGTTTTGGGTATTACCACTCTCTCACTGTACAGTAACACATCGTTACATATGGAGAAAACTTCCTGCACCTTTGTGTCCGTTATAATTTTCTCTTTTATGTCCTTTATGTATTCGTCTTTCTCGGCTTCCCTTTTAATGTCCGACAAAGTTACGGGTAGTTCCTTAATGATGTTTGCTACCATATTTTTTACTTCAACATTTGTTCGAATTGCTGCAATGACTGATTCTTCCAGATTGTGTTTCTGTGGTATCAGTCTTGACAGTCCATCCGCATGGCAAATCTAGATGTTGTAGCTGGAAATCGTAATTAAGTAAAATTGTACCCCAGCGCAGCAATCTATTTGCGGTGTATACCGGCAATCTTTTTTTTGATCCATAGATCGTGACTAACGGTTTATGGTCGGTTTCAAGTTAGCATTGTCTACCATATAAATATCGGTGAAATTTAGTCACGGAAAAGATTATGCTCAGTGCTTCTTTTTCGATTTGTGAATATGCCCTCTCGGCTGGTATCAGCGTTCTCGAAGCGTGCGCTATTGGTTTTCTAGACCCATCCGGCATAATATGTTGAATGCATTCTCCTAAGCCGTAGGAACTAGCGTCACTAGCGACGACTATTTTTAATTTTGTGTCAAAGTGCGTTAAGAATAATTCGGATGTTAGTGCGCTCTTTATTTTGTCAAAAGCGGTTTTACATTCTTGCGTCCAGTTCCAAGGTGTATCCTTTTTAAGCAGATTATTTAAGGGGGCTCGCAAGTTATGCATTCCTTCAATAAAAGATTGATAATAATTTGCGAGTCCCAAGAAACTCTGCAAGGTTGTTACGTTATCAGATGCTGGCATATTTTTTATTGCCGCAGATCTGTCTGGGGCTGGACGTCGTCCATGTTTGTTTATTATGTGTCCAAGATACTTAATCTCGCTCATACAAAAGTCACATTTACTTCTTTTACTTTGAAGCCGAATTCTTGTATTCGAGTAAATACTTGTTTCAAATGTTCCTTATGTTCTTGTAGGGATTTGTTCCTGACAACAATGTCGTCCAGGTATGCACATGCGCACTCAATACCACTTAGCATGGTGTCCATCGCTTGCTGAAAAATGGCAGGCGCTACTTTGATGCCAAAGGGCAATCGGTTGTATTTGTATAATCCATTATGCGTATTGATGCATAGTATTTTTGAGCAATTTTCCTCGACCGGTATTTGCAAATATGCATCGCTCAAGTCTATCTTGGAGAAGATATTACCACCATTTAACTCCGTGAATATTTCCTCTGGGCTTGGTAGAGGGTAATGGTGATCTTTTAATAGGGAGTGTACCCCGGTCGAAAAATCTGCGCACACTCTAACTTCGTCATTCTTTTTCTTTACGTATACGGTGGGGGCTGCCCACTCGCTGTGTTCTATTTTTGATAGAATTCCCGTCTGTCCCAATCTATCTAATTCTTTATTAATCTTTTCCAACCCAGCGAACGGAACGTTTCGCTTTTTTCTAAAAATTGGGCTGGCGTTTTCTTTAAGTTCAAACGAGGCCTTGAATTTATTACAGCGACCTAAGTTCGTCGTGAATGCTTCAGGAAATAATTCTTTTAAATCGTCTTTTATATTTACTGTTGTTGGAGAAGAACATTCTATTTTTTTACAGAATGTATTGATTGGCTTATCCCATAGTCCAAATTTCTCAATTAAATCAATTCCAAACAGATTTTAACTATTTTTCAGTACGAATATTTTTAATTTCTTTGTAATCCCTTTTAATTTTATCGGAAGGACAACTTCTCCTTCAAATTTTATACCACCACCAGTTACCGTCCGGGCTGATTTACTCGTTTTCATCATGGTGTGTTTTTTACCCAACTTTTCCCATGTATTCAGGTTTATAATAGAAATATCGGAGCCGGAGTCGAGTTGTAACTTTATTAGTGTTTTAAATATTTCCACTTTTACGTATTTTCGCCGATCTTTGTCTAATTTTGTATTTGATTTTGTTTGCTGTACTCTCTTTCTGGTATAATCTTTATATCTGCAGCAATCGCTTTTGTGTCCCACCTTCTTACAAATGTAGCATTTTTTCTTTTTATAAGGACAATCTGATTCCCAATGCTTTTCTGCACATCTCTTACAGTTATATCTAGGAAGAGGCTTGTTATATTCTGTCCTATATTTATGGTTATTAGGATTGTAATATCGCGTTCCATTTCGATTGCTTTTCTTTGTAAAGTTCTTGGTTGGTGTGTATGGTTTTCTAACTTTTCTTACATATGCCACTCCGGATTCTTCTATATTTTTTGAATCCTTTTTTAGTGTAATGGCCCTTTCACAGTCCTCTGCTAGTTTCTGGAGGGTTAAAGCTTGCTCAGATTCCAGCTTAGACAACACTCGTCTGCGTATTTCTGCATTTTTTGTGCATATGTTAAGTGAAATGGTGCATATGTTAGTGAAATGGTGCATATGTTACATGAAATGGTGCATATCATGAGTGAAATTGTGCATATATTAAGTGAAATGGTGCATATGTTAAGTGAAATGGTGCATATGTTAAATGAAATGATGCATATGTTAAGTGAAATTGTGCATATGTTAAATGAAATGGTGTAGATGATGAGTGAGAGTGTGCATATGTTAAGTGAAACGGTGCATATGTTAAGTGAAATTGTGCATATGTTAAATGAAATTGTACATATGTTAAGTAAAATTGTGCATATGATGAGTGAAATTGTGCATATGTTAAGTGAAATGGTGCATATTTTAATGACATTGTGCATATATTAAGTGAAACGGTGCATATGTTGAGTGGCAATCACTTTCTTAGAATATCTAATATCAAATTAAATAATAGTTATAAATAATAAGTTAAAATAAAAACGCGATTACATATATCATGTTACAGAAGTTCAGATCGATAGGTTACTCTGGATTATTAACAGAAGATGTTGGTTGTCTTCCGAAAAGAAATTTGCGGTTAATAAATTATTTCCGGTAGGTAATTGGTGGGGAGGGGCACTCAGAAAAAAAACTCAAACAGGCCTTGGAAAAATAATTAATCCATGATTCAAACAATCTGAACCGATGTCAATGGTAGCAATGGTGGAATGAAGCGCAAATTGTTTCGAGCTATATTTTAGATTGGTACATTTTATAGCGATTAGCATTCATTCAAATAGAAAACACCCAAGTCTTAAAGACATACTAATCCATAACATCAATCGATTTTCGATTGGAATAAAAAGAATGTCTTATTTCCTATTTATTCTCAGCAGAAGTTTAATATTGCTCTCACGCAATTTCCTCGTTTCAACAGAATACATAACTTTACTAAAATGAAACGCTATTATTGAAATAAACCGAAGAAACCGAAGAAAAAAATACCGAAGTAAAAAATAGATAAAACTGAAAAACATAAAAAAATATCGGAAAAATCTGCAACCTGTTTCTTGCGGAGTAGCTATTTAATATATCCTAGCATTTAGTAAGTACTATTCATAAGAAAGTATGAAGTGCTGTCAAAACACGTCGCCGCAATACTGATTCACTGTTATCTTGAAATCCTATATCAAGAAACACTTGTTATGAACTATTATCAGTAATGAAATTATATAAATTCGATTCATAATTTTCAATCCTCTCATATTATTTAACATCATAGAATTGTCAATCTATCCATCGTAGTAAGAATTATTCTTTAGTTATTCTGACTTCAATAAGTGGTCGATCATTAGTAAAATGATGGCTACATTAAAATGTTGAAGTATTAAAAAACAAAAAAATAATAGATATAAAAAACAATTAATGTTATTATTTCAACAAACATAATTAATGATTTTTGCAAAAGTGAGCGAAATAGTTTATTGCTTGAATGGGAATAAATATAATTTTGAGAAAAAATGTTTCATTACGTTATGAATTTGTTCTGAATAGGTAAAGTATTCTCAATTTTAAGCCAAATAGTCTATGTAAAGTAGAGAGCCGTAAAACTAGAAACAACACACACGCTCTTGTTTCTAGGTTTAAATAATAAATGTAACATTTATAAGTTCATATTAGCGCATGGTACGACACAAAACTAAGTACACACTTGAAAAATCATCTGGAAATTGGCAAGAATATTTTTTTTTAAACTTATAATTTTAACGATCAAGACTAAAATTTGAAGTATCCCCATCCTAAATAAGAACACGAGTTAAAACGCTTGTTTTTCCCCTCAACTCTTTACTTCTCTACCCCCACAAAACGTAGCTTCCTCTTTCACCAATGTAACTTTTACTCGCACACTCATACATGTCATAATCCTCCGGTTACAAACACTATTCCACTACTAAATAGTAAAGTACATTTATTAGCTACGTACAATTACTAACATTGAACTCATTATTTGTTTTTTTTTTCTGCGAGCCTAAAACGAGGAGAAAAATATTGATACTCTTTAGTACGGAAATCCAATCATGACGTTTCAATCATAATGTATATCGTAGTTCGAATCATAAGCAATAGCTACGGCTCTTATTTTTTTATAACGTTAACCCTAAAGCCATAGCAACACCTTTTTTCTTTATGTAACCCTAACCCTAAGCCATAGTCACGCCTCTTATCTTTTTATAACCTTAACCCTAAGCCATAGCCACACCTCTTATCTTTATCTAACCCTAACCCTAAGCCATAGTCACACCTCTTATCTATTTATAACATTAACTCTAAATCCATAGCCACACCTCTTATATTTATGAAACCCTAACACTAAGCACAAGCAACGCCTCTTATCTTTTTATAACCATAACCCTAAGCAATAGCCACACCTCTGATCTTTATCCATTTTTTACCCTAACATTAAGACATAGCCACGCCTCTAATTGTTTGTAATCCTAACCCTAAGCCATAGTCACGCCTCTTATCTTTTTCTCACCCTAACACTAAGCCATAGCAACGCCTCTTATCTTTTTATAACCTTAACCCTAAGCCATAACCACACCTCTTATCTTTATGTAAGGCTAACCCGAAGACATAACTACGGCTCTTATTTCTTTCTTACGGAGTCTAGGTTGACTATGTGGCAGGGGTTTGAACCGTGCGACCGTCTGAGAGTATCATCCCTGCACTGACGAGGGCGAAAACTCGAAACGCTAGCGTATCGAGATAACAAATTTTTTTAATATTATTTGTATAAAATTAATATTGTTATAAGCTCTGTTTAATAAAATTAAAGTTGAGCCCTGTTCGTGTACATTAAAACTAGACTAACACGTAGCTATAAGGCATATTCCGACAACATTCGTAGAATCTATAGTCAGTCTTTGCTGCCCTTCGCGTAAATAGAAATTACATTCCTTTATTGAATGTGGATATGTCTTGTGGCCTAATGGTTACAGCGTTTGCTTACGGAGTCTAAGTTGACATTTAATTATCAAAATAGAATATTTGAGTGATTAAATCGAGGATCATCTAAATTGCGGTGTCTGTAAATAGACTTGTTCGGAATGTTTTGTCAGTGGTGAATCCGAATTTTAGCTAAGTTGATAAGAATAACTGATCATCCTTGATTAGATTGCGAAGTCGATTTTGTACTTTGTTAAGACAAGAGAGAGAGTGCACTTAGCATCCCTCCCTCCCCGGATGGGGCATCAGTATTCCATGATGTCTGACTTTTATATTCGTAGAGGATTGCATCAGGATCCACGGACTTTTTTGAGCGATAGAATAATCTAAGCGTTTTTTCAGCAACCATAGAATTTTTTTGTTTCAGATTTCTGGTGAAAGTCAGTCCTAAGAACTGATCAAAGCAAGTAGTATCGTCAAAGATAGAACTATTTAATTGAAATAGTGCCAAAAAATAATTCGAACCTTGGTGGTGGATTTCGAGGAGTTCAAAGCAACTAACCACTTTTTTCCAAATTGCAACACGTGCTGCATGTCGTACGAGAGAGATTCAGCAAAATCTTGATCACCAATGACCTTCGAAGCCTTCGATAGTTGTGTCGTCAACGAATGATCACCAAAATATGATTTGAATAATACTTGATGTAGATCAGTGAGAGTATTAGGATAAGAATCGTTCATTGACTACGCCGGCATTTACACTACATGCTTCAGATTTCGGCCTGTTAGCAACTAATTTATTGAACTGTCAAAAAAGAAGGGCTTAATAATTGAGGTGTTATTCCAAGAGTTAACCTCACTAGCAAGCTTCTGAAGCACACCTATATGTTTAGGTGGTCAATAACTTCTGATAATTTGAAAATTATAAAGTAAAGTGAAATCGCTCTTTTTTATTCTTACAATATTGCATATTTTAATTCGATTTTTATTATTTCCAATTTTTCTAATAATTTGACGTGTAATCGCATAAAAATTAACATAGAATCTCATTTTTTTCTTTTCCACTGACGGCATGCAGCCAAGCGGCAAACATTTCCGTGTTATCTTTTCAGCTGAGAAGCAATACGATAAAGAAAATGTGTACTTTCACTAAATTAAAAGTCTGGTATCATTTTTTTGTTATTACTGTTAGAAAAGTGATTGATAAATATGTTCAATCAACTGTTAGAAAAGTGATTGATAAATATGTTCAATCAACGTCTTTTATCTTCATGATTTCCTCTTCCTCTTCACTGCTGTTCTTCACAACGTTTCTGTCGCTGTTATTCACATACAGAAATTCACATACAGACACTACTTGTAATTCTGGATGTCAACAGTGACAATGGATTCTTTCGAAATTGGGCATCTCTAATGAGTGTGTCATTGTTCTCATTAAATTCCTATTAGGCCTGCACAATTGTCTTCATTTCATATGAATTCCATTTGAGTTAATTCGATTCGTATAATCCCATCTAATTATTTAATTGTTAGCATATAACTGCATTTCTGAACATTCATTATCATTCATGCAGCTGGGTAGATTGATTCAATAGCACATTTCTTTCTTTTTCAATCTCTTTTTCCATCTCTTTTTCCATCTCTTTTTCTTTCTTTTTTAATATCTTTTTCCATCTATTTTTCTTTCTCTTTCAATCTCTTTTTCCATCTCTTGTTATTTCTCTTTCAATCTCTTAATCCATCTCTTTTTCTTTCTCTTTCAATCTCTTTATCCATCTCTTTTTCTTTCTCTTTCAATCTCTTTTTCCATCTCATTTTCTTTCTCTTTCAATCTCTTTTTCCATCTTTTTTTCTATCTCTTTTTCCATCTCTTTCCGGTCGATGTGTCTCTAATTACGTGTGCATACAGTGGGGGCCAATGCAAATAACATTAAACCTCTTTATTTCGTTAATCCAACCTGCATTAAACGAGCGGAAACATGCGAACATTAACAATCAGTCAGTATACTACTGCGCTGTTACAACGTGTAGGAATGTTTAAATTAAAAAAGAATTGTTTAAAACGTTTTTTTTTCTACATAAAGATAGAGTTAGAAGAAGGTTAAATGAGACGACATTTCCATGAGAAGTCAAGTTATAGTTAAGGCCACGTATCAGAATAGTACGTACCAATCAGGAAGTATCTAGTGACGCGTAAGTGTTAAGTTAATTAGATCTTTTTTTCTGGATTGCAAAAGAAAGCGGTCGTGCTTTAACATAGCTGCCTTTATTTAACTATAAGAGATCGGCTTATGGTATTAAGTATTTATATTTTTAAACGTTTTTACGTCATATAACCACAGTTTTATATTCGAAATTATTGTCTTGGTTTCATAGCACTGTATCTTTAATAATCAATCAACACCAGAAAAATTTGATAGTTATTCTAAAATCATAATTTGCGTAAGAAACTACATGTCTGCTTTTTATAATTGTTTTCATCTTCGATTTTGCAACATTCACAACGTTCAAATTGTTGTATTGTCCAGAATCTTTTTACAACGTTCATATTGTTGTATTCTCCGAAATATTTTACAACGTTCATATTGTTGTATTCTCCGAATTTTTTACAACGTTCATGTTGTTGTATTCTCCGAATATTTTACAACGTTCATATTGTTGTATTCTCCGAATTTTTTACAACGTTCATATTGTTGTATTCTCCGAATATTTTACAACGTTCATGTTGTTGTATTCTCCGAAATGTTTACAACGTTCATATTGTTGTATTTTCCGAACTTTTTTTACAACGTTCATATTCGGATATTCTCCGAAATTTATTTTAAACGTTCATATTGTTGTATTCTCCGAAATTTTTTTACAACGTTCATATTGTTGTATTCTCCGAAATATTTTACAACGTTCATATTGTTGTATTCTCCGAGATTTATTTACAACGTTCATATTGTTGTATTCTCCGTAATTTTTTACAACGTTCATATTGTTGTATTCTCCGATTTTTTTACAACGTTCATAATGTTGTATTCTTCTAAATTTTTTACAACGTTCATATTGTTGTATTCTCCGAAATTTATTTACAACGTTCATATTGTTGTAGTCTCCGAAATTTATTTACAACGTTCATATTGTTGTATTCTCCGAGATTTGTTTATAACGTTCATATTGTTGTATACTCCGAAATTTGTCCCGTGTCATTTGTTGTTGCCGATAACCTTACATGAATTTCAAACTGAATTATTGCTTTAAATATATTTCTAACTCTCCGCATGCGTTTTCTTTTTGAACTATTGCAATCAGTATTCTTCTAAAGTTATTTTAATGTGGAATTCAAACTAAACCGTCATTTAGAATTCATTCTAATATCTAACGTCTATTGTCCGTATAACTATGTGGTTTTTTTTCGGATATTTATAAATCAGTTGATTATTAATCTGTTTAACTATTACATATAATTCACTTATTACATATTATTTAATTAATACATATTTTTAATTATTAAATATTATTTCATTATTACATATTATTTAATTATTACATGATATTTAACTATTACTTATTTTACGGGGATAGAAAGGTAGCGCTATCAACTCACTATAACCACCGCCCCCAAATAAAGGGGTCTTAATACCTGGGAGGATGATATCATGACAACAGAAAATATAGTACACTAACTCCTCCCTCACACAAAACTGGTAATCATCAGGAAATGGTATCGTGAGGAACGAATGTATACTGTACGGCCTTACCCCCTAAGAGGAGGTAATACCTGAGAGGAATGTATCATGACGAATGAAATATACTACATTAAATAGAATTAAATATACATAGATCGTTTTAGTTGCAATATGGTTCGAATAAGTGGACAAAACTTTTGCATTTATTTATTTAGATAACATTAAAAACCATGGCAAGTTTCATTGTCAACTTGAAACGCTTTAATGAAAATTGGCTGTAAAAATATAGTCGCCATCTTTATAAACCAAGATGAATATGCTGGCTACGGAAGACGATAACTTTCATAATTTTCTAGTTAAAAAAGATATGTTTATTATAAACGTGAGTTATCGTTCTTTCTTAGTTGGTATTATGGTGGACGAACATATACTACACTGACCCCACCCCCCTGACAGACGATTCTACTATGATGAACGAACACGACTACTCTCCACCCCAAAAAGGAGCAAGTAATTCTTGCAACAGCTCATCAGCTTTGGGACGAGGTGTTAGGATAGTATCAATCATTACCACAAGATGATATCCGTTCCCGAGCGGGCTATTGGCATTCGTCGCACACACCTCTTTCAGTGAGGTCAAGAACAAGTCGAGAAGCGAGGATCTCTGGTCCACACGAAGTGAGGCTTTCTGGTCCACACGATCAGGAAGGCGGGTCGGGAAAATGACAATCTTTGAGGGCAGGTGCGTTAAACTATACGTGGAGTTGCTAGCTGCGACTCTATAGCTGGAGAATCCAAGCCAGTCATGGTGATATGTATTAAAATCCATAATTACATGTGTTTGGGCACTCGAGTCAAGTGAGAGTGCTGTATCTATGCATTCAGAGACAAAGTTAAGCAGGGTGCATTCCTGTGTCGAATAAAAACGGTATAAGAAATATAAGTAACTAACGCTGCGCTGTAACAGTAATCTAAAGAACGTATAAGCTTGATCTTCTGATTCTAGCCCATGATCTCTAGTCAGCTTTTCAAACATAACCTCCTAGTCCGTGCTTATGTTTGTCAGAGTATTTACGGTAGAGTGGGAGGTATTTAGTCATGTCAAAATGATGGGAGAAGATTGTAGGTTGGGTTCACTTAGTGGTATGATATCCTGGAAGTTTAATAGGAGAAAAGTGTATATGTCATTGAGGTTTGTTCTTAGCCCCCGGATATTTTTTAATGCGAGCCTCAAAAGTGGAGGCCAAGATGGCCTTGCGTGTATCTCTTGTTTAGGTTCAACTTTAATTAATTACTGTTTATAGCAGAACTATTTAAAATACATATGAAGTAGGACGATAAAAATGCGAATTAATAACACTACACCTTATTTTATTATAAAATGTTTAAATATTATTATGCAAATAAGGCATACAAATGGCCTTGTTCACGTCTTTTATCTCTACTATATATACTGTATTTACAAAGACAATGCTGTATTATTTATTTAAATAACAGTGAGACGTTTTGATTGTAGCATAGCTACGAGAAATGTTAATAATCGAATTCATGCACTTAGATATATATGTTATAATATTATTGATCTTACTAAATTAAAATTCTGTTAATGTCTGTAAGCGTTGTTGGAATGAATAATTTTTCGTTCATACATATTAAATTCTATTTTAAAGAAAATAACAAAAAAGATTTCATATTTAAACACCACGTCTGTCTTTGCATCTCAGCTAACTTGAATGAAGTCATAAAACTATGCAAATCAGCTGGAACATTGTCTTCGTTTGCAGATCAACTAGAAAAAAAACCTTTGATGACCATTCGATAGTCTGTTGATTTTATTATCAAAACAATAACGAAATAACTAAAAATATCTATTTCCGATCATACGATAGCTGAGTCAATCAACGCTCGTTTCTTTTCCACAGAATCTGCATTTTTTTTTTGTTCATCTCGTCTCTTATACAGTTCATTATTATCGCGTAGTTGTGTGTGGCTACAAGTAGCGATTCCGTTTTCTTGTATTTCTTTTTCTTCTTCTTTTTCTTCTTCTTTTTCTTCTTCTTCTTCTTCTTCTTCTTCTTCTTCTTCTTCTTCTTCTTCCTTATTCAATTCCCTTGACCTTAGCCATTCAAGCATTTCGCTGTTTCTAACAGGCAAGCCTTTTTTCAGAATTGGAAAATAAATTTTTTCGTCAATCTGTTTAACTCATTTATGGTGTTTTTTCGTTATGGTTCCAAGCGTTCTAATTACAACGGGAATCACCTTTACTTTACATGTCCATAGTCTAACTAATCTCCATTTAAGATCTTGATATTTATTTACTTATTTATTATTATTATTATTATTATTATTATTATTATTATTATTATTATTATTATTATAATTATTATAATTATTATAATTATTAGTATTAGTATTAGTATTAGTAGTAGTAGTAGTAGTATTTCATACAAATCCTTATCAGTGATTGCTTAATAACGAATAGCGTTCGCTTGGAATCTGCGTGGGAAGTCTCGCTGATTTTCAGTCCTGTCCATCTCTTTTGATGATTTTACAAATAATATTACGTTATCTCAACAGCCGTCTACTATTGATTCTTCGCTAGTAACGCCCGTGTCTGCTGATGTTTGCGGCATTTGGTCGCTTGGAACGGCTTTGCGTTGTTGCTCTCAACTTAACTGACTATGGATTTTATCCCGGAATAAAGTGTTTGATCCATCGTCAGATGTCGACTTCTTTGTTTTGTTGAAACATTGTAAACAACGCTTAGGTTCGTCGTCGCTTTATTGTTTCTGATCGAATGTTATCAAACGCAGCACCCACTTTGAAAACAGCTTTTCCATTAACAAATCTATGTAAAATCGTGAATATGCATTGTAAATTGTGTATATATAGCCTTCAGATATTTGAAACTCCTTTGCTATTTTACACAACTTCAATTTATGATCGGCTAAAACAAGTGTTTGCAATTTCTTTTTTGTTCAGAAGAACTGGGGAAGTAAGGCGATCTGCGGGTTCAGCATCATTTGTGTCTGTTCGACCGCAATTAAAGTCAGCATACCAAATCGTAACTTTTGTTTCCGACAGTCTGGTCTGAATAACACTTGTTTCACTAGTATTTTTGCAAGAGTAGCATCACTTACATAAATAACTGTAGTTTCTAAACTAAAAATCAAATTGAACTGAAATTTTGACACGTGGTATTTGAAGATTGGAATCTATAACAAACCCACTTATTGATTGATGTGTTTATATGTCACTGATATAAAACTAATGGAAGTGATACCAATACACGTATATTAAAATCAAATTGAACTTAAATTTTGACACGTGGTATTTGAAGCTTGGAATCTATAACAAACCCACTTATTGATTGATGTGTTTATATGTCACTGATATACACTGATGGAAGTGATACCAATACACGTATATAAAAATCAAATTGAACTGAAATTTTTACACGTGGTATTTGAAGCTTGGAATCTATAACAGACCCACTTATTGATTGATGTGTTTATATGTCACTGATATAAAACTAATGGAAGTGATACCAATACACGTATATTAAAATCAAATTGAACTGAAATGTTGACACGTGGTATTTGAAGCTTGGAATCTATAACAAACCCACTTATTGATTGATGTGTTTATATGTCACTGATACAAAACAAATGGAAGTGATACCAATACACGTATATTAAAATCAAATTGAACTGAAATTTTGAGACGTGATATTTGAAGCTTGGAATCTATAACCAACCCACTTATTGATTGATGTGTTTATATGTCACTGATATAAACTGATAGAAGTGATACCAATACACGTATTTTAAAATCAAATTGAACTGAAATTTTGACACGTGGTATTTGAAGCTTGGAATCTATAACAAACCCACTTATTGATTGATGTGTTTATATATCACTAATATAAAACTAATGGAAGTGATACCAATACACGTATATTAAAATCAAATTGAACTGAAATTTTGACACGTGGTATTTGAAGCTTGGAATCTATAACAAACCCACTTATTGATTGATCTGTTTATATATCACTGATATAAAATCAATGGAAGTTATACGAATACACGTATATTTAAATCAAATTGAACTGAAATGTTGACACGTGGTATTTCGAGCTTGAAATCTATAACAAACTTACTTATTGATTGATGTGTTTATATGTCACTGATATAAAACCAATGGAAGTGATACCAATACACGTATATTAAAATCAAATTGAACTGAAATTTTGACACGTGGTATTTGAAGCTTGGAATCTATAACAAACCCACTTATTGATTGATCTGTTTATATATCACTGATATAAAACCAATGGAAGTGATACCAATACACGTATATAAAAATCAAATTGAACTGAAATTTTGACACGTGGTATTTGAAGCTTGGAATCTATAACCAACCCACTTATTGATTGATCTGTTTATATATCACTGATATAAAACTAATGGGAGTGATACCAATACACGTATATTAAAATCAAATTGAACTGAAATTTTGACACGTGGTATTTTAAGCTTGGAATCTATAACCAACCCACTTATTGATTGATGTGTTTATATATCACTGATATAAAACCAATTGAAGTGATACCAATACACGTATATTATAATCAAATTGAACTGAAATTTTGACACGTGGTATTTGAAGCTTGGAGTCTATAACAAACCCACTTATTGATTGATGTGTTTATATATCACTAATATAAAACTCATGGAAGTGATACCAATACACGTATATTAAAATCAAATTGAACTGAAATGTTGACACGTGGTATTTGAAGCTTGGAATCTATAACAAACCCACTTATTGATTGATCTGTTTATATATCACTGATATAAAACCAATGGAAGTGATACCAATACACGTATATTAAAATCAAATTGAACTGAAATTTTGACACGTGGTATTTGAAGCTTGGAATCTATAACAAACCCCCTTATTGATTGATCTGTTTATATATCACTGATATAAAACTAATGGGAGTGATACCAATACACGTATATTAAAATCAAATTGAACTGAAATTTTGACACGTGGTATTTGAAGCTTGGAATCTATAACCAACCCACTTATTGATTGATGTGTTTATATATCACTGATATAAAACAAATTGAAGTGATACCAATACACGTATATTATAATCAAATTGAACTGAAATTTTACACGTGGTATTTGAAGCTTGAAATCTATAACAAACCCACTTATTGATTGATCTGTTTATATATCACTGATATAAAACCAATGGAAGTGATACCAATACACGTATTTTAAAATCAAATTGAACTGAAATTTTGACATGTGGTATTTGAAGCTTGGAATCTATACCAAACCCACTTATTGATTGATGTGTTTATATGTCACTGATATAAAACCAATGGAAGTGATACCAATACACGTATATTAAAATCAAATTTAACTGAAATTTTGACACGTGGTATTTGAAGCTTGGAATCTATAACAAACCCACTTATTGATTGATCTGTTTATATATCACTGATATGAAACCAATGGAAGTGATACCAATACACGTATATTAAAATCAAATTGAACTGAAATTTTGACACGTAGTATTTGAAGCTTGGAATCTATAACCAACCCATTTATTGATTGATGTGTTTATATATCACTGATATAAAACCAATGGAAGTGATACCAATACACGTATATTATAATCAAATTAGACTGAAATTTTACACGTGGTATTTGAGGCTTGGAATCTATAACAAACCCACTTATTGATTGATGTGTATATATATATCACTGATATAAAAGCAATGGAAGTGATACTAATACACGTATATTAAAATCAAATTTAACTGAAATTTTGACACGTGGTATTTGAAGCTTGGAATCTATAACAAACCCACTTATTGATTGATCTGTTTATATGTCACTGATATAAAACCAATGGAATGGATACAAATACACGTATATTGAAATCAAATTGAACTGACATTTTGACACGTGGTATTTGAAGCTTGGAATCTATAACAAACCCACTTATTGATTGATCTGTTTATATGTCACTGATATAAAACCAATGGAATGGATACCAATACACGTATATTAAAATCAAATTGAACTGAAATTTTGACACGTGGTATTTGAAGCTTGGAATCTATAACCAACCCACTTATTGATTGATCTGTTTATATATCACTGATATAAAACTAATGGAAGTGATACGAATACATGTATATTAAAATCAAATTGAACTGTAATTTTGACATGTGGTATTTGAAGCTTGAAATCTATAACCAACCCACTTATTGATTGATGTGTTTATATATCACTGATATAAAACCAATGGAAGTGATACCAATACACGTATATTATAATCAAATTGAACTGAACTTTTACACGTGGTATTTGAAGCTTGGAATCTATAACAAACCCACTTATTGATTGATGTGTTTATATATCACTGATATAAAACTAATAGAAGTGATACCAATACACGTATATTATAATCAAATTGAACTGAAATTTTGACACGTGGTATTTGAATCTTAGAATCTATAACAAACCCACTTATTGATTGATCTGTTTATATATCACTGATATAAAACTCATGGAAGTGATACGAATACACGTATATTATAATCAAATTCAACTGAAATTTTACACGTGGTATTTGAAGCTTGGAATCTATAACAAACCCACTTATTGATTGATGTGTTTATATGTCACTGATATAAAACTAATGGAAGTTATACCAATACACATATATTAAAATCAAATTGAACTGAAATTTTGACACGTGGTATTGTAAGCTTGGAATCTATAACAAACCCACTTATTGATTGATCTGTTTATATATCACTGATATAAAACCAATGGAAGTGATACCAATACACGTATATTAAAATCAAATTGAACTGAAATGTTGACACGTGGTATTTGAAGCTTGGAATCTATAACAAACCCACTTATTGATTGATCTGTTTTTATGTCACTGTTATAAAACTAATGGAAGGGATACCAATACACGTATATTAAAATCAATTTAAAATGGCACCACACCTTTTGTTTAGATCTCTTATTTCAAGTTCGATCAAAATACATGATATGCTTTTAATTCTCGAAAATATCTAAAATTGAAGACTTAAGCTTAAGGCATTTTAAGAAAAAATTGAAATTCAGGAAATTCTGCTTCATTAGTGTCTGGTACTATTTATTTTCCTCCCACAAAGTAAGATGTAACACAAAATCGGGAAAGTGGGGAAAAAACAGCGCTCGAGAATTTAAGCACTCTGACTATTAAAAATTGCATGGGCAGCCCCGTCGGCATTCCCTGCTAGGGGCGCCTCAGGCGATTAGCAATAAACTAACCCCTTCTCAAAGGGTGTAAAAAGGCAAATCCTAGGAGGGTGCACCTCCTAGAACTGCACAGGACGGATAACCGATAGACCGGCATTAATCCAGACCCGAAGGCACGGACAATACCGGTTTATTAGGCGGGGTAAAAGTCTGATGACTATGGAACAAATTGTTATAAAATACTCCAAAAGAAAGTGAAATTCGTGTAATATGTTATCGATACGTTAACCTATATTTAAAAGTTCATAACAATCGACGCCATCCGAATTTACACAAAGGCCTTGCACACCCTTCCAACCCTTTTTGCATGAAGTTTAATGTTTTTTATTATTATGAGTGAAACCTTCACATCCTAAAAAATGTAATGTTTACTACTCAGCAAAAATTAGGCAAAAATAATGCCAGCATTACAACAAAAGTCAGATGAATTGAAATAGTAGAGAACCTCTGTTGAAAAGTGTTATTTGACAAGAAAAACAAAATGTGTGTAATATTTTTTCTATGTATGATTTTTCAATAGACTTCGAATTGTTTTTATATTATGATCGATCACCGATTAACGATAATATGAACGTTTCATAAGAATGACATGAGAAAACGCCCACCAAGGCATGGCTAAGAAAAGGACACTTGAACAGAGAAACGGAATCTCTACTAACATTTGCACAACGCAATACGATTAGGACAAACTACATTAAAGATAAAACAAGTAACACCCAGGAAAACAGTAAATGTAGATTGTGTGGACAGAGAGACGAAACATTAAACTGCATAATTAGTGAATAAAGCAAACTTGCCCCCCCCCCCCAATACAACATACACGACTGCATGGGGTAAGCAGTACACTGGGAACTGTGCAAACGACTGCATTTCGAACACGTGGACAAATGGTACAAACATAAACCAGAGACAGTACTGGAAAGATAAAATAACTAAATCCTCTGGGAAAGGTGAAAACAGATAAACTTATACTAGCAAGGAGATCAGAGGTTATGAGTCATCAATAAAGAAAAATCCTGCCAAATCGTAGATTATGTTGTTCCAGTAGAGCACAGTGTGTAGATCAAAGAGACGGAACTTGCGAAAGTATTAAAAGGGATATTGAGCAGTAGGAAAGGCAATATAATACCAATAACCGTGAGAGCACTAGGAACAGTAAAGAAACAGTGGGAAAAAGACTGGAAAAACAGTGGAATCGATGGGATCTCTGAGAGCATACAAAAGACAGTATTGAGAAAAACAGCTGCGATCTTAAGGAAAATCGTCGAATGCGGAAACCAACCAGCAGAAGCTACGAACAGTAACCAATCACATACAAGTTACACCAGGAAGAAAACAAAACACAAGGAATGAAGACTACCACATGAACCCAAACAACAAGTGAAAGAAATTTCATAAACTGACCCCCTAAAGTGATGGCATTAGCCTTGACTGATACCACACAAAATAGTTGTGAAGGGTCAGGGAGGATGGGAAACCCGAGATGGGAGAGTACTAACAATACCTCTACTAGAAGAATGCTGAGAGTACTAGGACCTTGGGGACGCTTATTGACACCCACATCCCAGAGAATACCGATGGTTGTTACCAGCGATAAACCAATGGTAAGCGACTATTGTGATACAGCAAAGTAATTAGCATTGGTTATTGAAAAGAGATAGAAGGTACTGAACATCTGGGAAGACTTGTTGCCACTCAGACTCTGGGGAACACCCCCGGTTATAATCAGTGAGCAATCGATAAATTGGGTGACGATCTTCCTTTTAATCCCTACTCTCAACATAACCTTTAAGAGAAAACGATTTACACGATTTATAGAATAAAAGTCTATTAAATATTCCATCTGATAGTTCTCAAAATGTCCCTCTTAAATCCGGCTGTTGTTCATAACATGTCAGTTTTTTTGTTGCGAATTTTACCAACATAGAAACTGCTGATATATTCTGATCAACGTTATCATGGCGACCGTGTCCATAAAACTTGAACAAATATCTCGAACCTGATCGACTTATTATATTATTGTTTGCCGTTATATTATTCGCTGAAGCAGGCACATAGATTCTAAATAGTTGTCTTCGTATTATTTATTACAGAGAAGCCACAAGCGTTTCGGAGAATTGATATAATTCTATAAAAGTCGGTGTCAGGCTTCTGGGCTGGAGTCTTTTCTTGTCGCTAGATAGTTGGGCTAATTGTGTTAACAGCGTTTCTACACGAAGCGACCAATATTAGCTTCGTCTGACTTCGTTATTATTTTTATGTGAGTCTAGATATATATTTTACAAGTAGCCGAGTAATTTAGCTGAGAGTAGCACAAATAATGGCAAACTTCGAAAAAAGAAGTTGTAAAAATGAGCTACACTACAGGATTCCAGTATTGATTTCTGACTTCATACAATTTACCCTTATATATTATATATATATATAAGGGTAAATTGTATGAAGTCAGTAATCAATATATATATATATATATATATATATATATATATATATATATATATATATATATATATATATATATATATATGAGGAGAGTCTAAAAATATCTGACCTGAGGCCATAAAAATATTTCAAATACGTGACGGGATTGGGAGACCTCTGGAATTCTTCTTTTGGAATGGTGTTCATTTCCGCCGTCGCATTCGATTCAGCAGGATGGAATGGGTGTAACGCAAATTAAGGAGTGGTGTAACCGATTCAAAAATGACCGCACATCCGCAGATAGTTACCAGCGTTCTGGCAGCTGTTACCAGCTGTTGTTGAGAGGGTGCGAAAACAGAGATAATGCGAAACGCGACGGCGGAGATGAACGCCATTCCAAAAGAAGACTTCCAAAGGTGTTTCCGGCAGTGGATGGATCGGTGGACTAAGTGTGTCTAAGGACAAGAGGCTTACATTGAAGGGGATTAGGGTATTAACCCCGTCACGTATTTAAAATATTTTCTGCTCTAAGGTCGTATTTAAGACAGGCCTCGCATATATATATATATATATATATATATATATATATATATATATATATATATATATATATATATGAGAGAAAGTGAATGAATTTGAAAAGAGAACATCGTAAAATTCATTATGTTAAGGCAATTGATTGAAGCGATAATGCATTTCAGCGTTTGATGGCAGTGTGTGTGTGTGTATGTGTGTCGTCTTTAGTGTGAGTATGCGTAAGACAATGAAAGA
Source organism: Sepiola atlantica (assembly GCA_963556195.1). Taxonomy (NCBI): domain Eukaryota; kingdom Metazoa; phylum Mollusca; class Cephalopoda; order Sepiida; family Sepiolidae; genus Sepiola; species Sepiola atlantica. Next base: position 39,952,850 of record OY744555.1, read on the forward strand.
GTTGATGCATTGTGTCTGTGTATGCGTTGGTGTCAGTGTGTATATGTGTGCGTTGTAGTCTGTGTGTCGTTGGTGTCAGTGTGTCTGTGTGTGCGTGGGCTCAATACAATGTTCATTTTTAAGGTTTTGTGGAATTGTCTGGAAAACTAAGGTATATGGTGAACTGAAATTTAAATGCAATCAACTAGACTCTAGAACCTCTATCTCTGCCAAAAAATCAGCTGAATCCATCAAATAGTTGAGGATATACAGGGTGGCACATACGTACGTACGTACACACAGATAACATGATTTCATGATCGAACCTTCTGGATCTCTAGGTTGTCTTGACTAATGATGCTTAAATTCTACACACGTATAGAACCTATCAAAAAAATGTTGCTCAAAGTTTTAACTAAGTTGGTTTATTAGTTTTTGAGGTATAATTGATCAAATAAATAAAGTTTCCAGCATAGGCCGTTTTTGAGTCTATTAAGGGATAGAGTGTCTCGCGCCTCACTTGATTTGGGTTTTATCAACTTTACGGGCAATCAACCTTGTTTCGATTATTTGTTATCGTAGACGATTAATTTTATTTGATTAATTAAACAAATGTTGTTTTTTTGATCAGACATAGAAGGACTTGCTGGTAATTATTTTTACAAACAGTATTAGTATGTCATAAGATTAATCGTTATTGATGCATACTTTGTGCTCTGGCTTCAGTTCTCTTAATGCCAATGATATTCAAAACGGTGAAATAAAAAATGTTTTAACAGAAGCTCTAAAAAATGCAACAAGCCATTCGTCTTATATTTCTGATAAAAATATATTCTCGTATTTACAGGAAGCTTAACCTTCTTATAAATACGAGAATATATTTTTATCAGAATATATTTTTATAGGGATCGTATCTTGGGTTCTGGATGCTAGGTGCAACTCTTTTTTTAGTTCAATCTGCAGCGAGGGCAATCGTAATGACAGTCGTCGTTCGACGACGTCTGTAACACACAAAGAAAGGAGAGCAAGGTGTAATACAGCTTAAACTGTTTACTTCTACAAATTAATTTGCCTTCTGAAAAATAACTTTTCTGTCTAAATTCCATTCGATATCCAAGCAGAGTCATCCGACTACGTCTAGGAAAACTCGTTACGTCATGGCCAATACGCACTCTGATTCGTTCGCTCCAGCCTCGGTGCATGAACTCCGACCAGATCTTGTTGACACTTCTGTCACTCCTGTCATACCTGACCCCAGATGACCTTTACTTTCACACATTTTCATATTCAAATGTTATATTCCTAAAACATTTCCCCATACTTATATGAATTGTAAATGTATAAGTCTTTTTTTCTACCTACATATCTACAACTATACACTAGTATTTGATCACCTCAATTTCTTCAGAGCCCCCCCCCTCCGACACATTGTCATGTAAAGTTAAAATAAGAATCAAATTCTATAAATTTAAATAATTTTGTTGTCATAATACTTGTGATAGTATAGACATAGAAAAAGTATATAGAAAAAAAATATAGTAAAAGTATATTGCAAAGTATATAGAAAAATTATATAGTAAAAGTATATAGAAAAAGTATATAGAAAAAGTATATAGAAAAAAAATATAGTAAAAGTATATAGAAAAAGTATATAGAAAAAGTATATAGAAAAATTATATAGAAAAGGTATATAGAAAAAGTATATAGAAAAAGTATATAGACAAAATATATAGAAAAGTATATAGTAAAATTATATAGTAAAAGTATATAGAAAAAGTATATAGTAAAAGTATATAGTAAAAGTATATAGTAAAAGTATATAGAAAAAGTATATAGTAAAAGTATATAGAAAAAGTATATAGAAAAAGTATATAGAAAAAAAATATAGTAAAAGTATATAGAAAAAGTATATAGAAAAAGTATATAGAAAAAGTATATAGAAAAAGTATATAGAAAAAGTATATAGACAAAATATATAGAAAAGTATATAGTAAAATTATATAGTAAAAGTATATAGAAAAAGTATATAGTAAAAGTATATAGTAAAAGTATATAGTAAAAGTATATAGTAAAAGTATATAGAAAAAGTATATGGAAAAAGTTCATCGAAAAATTATATAGTAAAAGTATATAGAAAAAGTATATAGTACAAGTATATAGTAAAAGTATATAGTAAAAGTATATAGAAAAACTATATAGAAAAAGTATATAGTAAAAGTATATAGAAAATATATAGTAAAATTATATAGTAAAAGTATATAGTAAAAGTATATAGAAAAGAATATAGCAAAATTATATAGTAAAATTATATAGAAAAAGTATATAGAAAAAGTATATAGTAAATGTATATAGAAAAATTATATAGAAAAGGTATATAGAAAAAGTATATAGAAAAAGTATATAGACAAAATATATAGAAAAGTATATAGTAAAATTATATAGTAAAAGTATATAGAAAAAGTATATAGTAAAAGTATATAGTAAAAGTATATAGTAAAAGTATATAGAAAAAGTATATAGTAAAAGTATATAGAAAAAGTATATAGAAAAAGTATATAGAAAAAAAATATAGTAAAAGTATATAGAAAAAGTATATAGAAAAAGTATATAGAAAAAGTATATAGAAAAAGTATATAGAAAAAGTATATAGAAAAAGTATATAGACAAAATATATAGAAAAGTATATTGTAAAATAATATAGTAAAAGTATATAGTAAAAGTTTATAGTAAAAGTATATAGTAAAAGTATAGAGAAAAGTATATAGAAAAATTATATAGAAAAGTATATAGTAAAAGTATATCGAAAAGTATATAGTAAAATTATATAGAAAAGTATATAGAAAAAGTATATAGTAAAAGTATATAGAAAAGTATATAGAAAAATGTATAGTAAAATTATATGGTAAAATTATATAGTAAAATTATATAGTAAAAGGATATAGTAAACGTATATAGAAAAAGTATATAGTAAAAGTATATAGTAAAATTATATAGTAAAATTATATTGTAAAATTATATAGAAAAGTATATAGAAAAACTATATAAAAAGTATATAGAAAAAAGCCTGAGTGTACGAACCGGTGATATACTCCAATTTAGAATAATAGTGTTTATCTACTGAAAATGCTATTTAATCGCTTGGGGATATATTGAGATAGATAGATAGATAGATAGATAGATAGATAGATAGATAGATAGATAGACACACATAGAGAGTGAGAGAGAAAGAGAGAGAGTGAGAGAGAGAGAGAGAAAAATACGATTGTAGACATTTAGCATTCTATGTTAACTATAATTAAAAATATCTATTGACTTGAACACATGGAAAATAAATACTGGAAAATCAACCATTAATGTGTTTCAAGCAGTAAATACAAAAGTGTATTATATATGTTTTATAAATGTATTACATATGTTTTATAAATGTTTATATCTGTATTATATTTGTTGTATATATGTATTATATATGTATTATATATGTTTTATATATGTTTTATATATGTATTATATATGCATTATATATTGTTTATATATTTATTATATAGGTGTTATATATGTATTAAATATGTTTTACATATCTATTATATACTTTTTTATATATGTATTTGATATGTATTATATACGTATTATATATGTATTATATATGTATTATATATGTATTATATGTTTTATATATGTATTATATATGTATTATATATGTAATATATATTCATTACATGTTTTATATATGTATTATTTATGTAATATATAGGTATTATCTATGTATGATCTATGTTTTATATATGTTCTATATATGTATTAAATATGTTTTATCTATGTTTTATATATGTATTATATATGTTGTATATATGTTTTATATGTGTATTATATGTGTATTACATATGTTTTATATATTTATTATATATGTGTATATGTGTATAATATATGTTTTATATTTGTATTATATATGTTTTATATATGTATTAGATATGTATTAAATAAGTATTATGTATGATATATGTATTATCTATGTAATATATATGTGTTATATATGTATTATATGTATTATATATGTATTATATATGTTTTATATATGTATCATACCTCTAGCAGATATATATTGTATATGTATTATGTATGTATTATCTATGTATTATATATGTTTTATATATGTTTTATATATGTATTATATATGTTTTATATATGTATTATATATGTTTTATATATGCATTATATATGTTTTATATATGTATTATATATGTAATTTATATGTTCATATATTTATTATATATGTATTATATATGTATTATATATGTTTATATATGTATTACATATGTATTATATATGTTTTATGTATGTATTATATATATATGTTATAAATGTATTATATATGTTTTATATATGTATTATATATGTTATATATGTGTATCATATATGTATCATATATGTGTTATATATGTATCATATATGTATCATATATGTATTATATATGTATTATATATGTATTATATATTTATTATATTTGTATTATATATGTATTATATATGTTTTATATATGTGTTATATACGTATTATCTATGTTCATATATGTTTTATATATGTATTATATATATTATATATGTATCATCTATGTTTTATATATGTATTATATATGGATAATATATTTGTCATATATGTATTATATATGTATAACATATATTTTTTATATGTGTTTTATATATGTATTATGTATGTATTATATATGTTTTATATATGTTTTATACACGTATTATATATGTTTCGGTGGCTTCAACGGTGAAGTGAATAATGACGATGATTTAAGACTGTGGAATGCCACATTCCAATTCAGTTCGTTATATAGCACCATCTTCACTTCTGTATGTTGGTACACTTCAATGAATATTTGATTCAAGTATGAACTAGGCAACTAATGCTAACAGCATGATAACGTCGCTCAAAACAGCTGTCATTCTGAGTCATATTAATGTACATTTTTTTTACATTTTAATGTTATATATACACATTTTTGTTTTGTGATACTCTCAGCTACTGATCCAACTATAATATATAAGTCTGACATTTACGCATACGTAAATAATAACATCTGAATGTACATATTTTATTAAACTAAAGTTGCTTAATATGCATACCAAACGATAGTTTTGCGTGTGCATACGTACCTAACAACGGAAAATGATATATTCCTTTATTCAAAAACTGTAGAACATTTTTGAGAGGAAATCTATTTTAAAGTAAGAAAAACTGTCTTATTACGTGATTGCAGATACGAACATTGCGTGATCATTTTCCTGATAAATATTGCAAAACGTTTCCAATGGGATGCGAGCTTCCGTTCTTCAGTCAAATCTCCCTCAATTCTATTCCTTTTTCTCATGACTTCCACCTAAACCTTTCTCCCCAAGGACTGAATAAACGAATTTAATCTTTCAAGTATTTTCTCTTTTATTTTATTTTTTTTTCTTTATTTTTATTGCATTATTGACGTCTTATGTAGGTAAATCGGATAAGAATACACTTTCTGTAAAACGCACCTTTTTTATATCAAATTGCTGACTTTTTTTAGAATTGGCTTTCGTCGGCAATGTTGTTGCACGCTGAGGAATATATTCGGATATATAATATATTTCTAAAGACGATTCTAAGTGTTGGAATAAAAATATTAATAATTTTGCTAGTTTTACAGAAATTCAAAGTATTTTATTTAATTTCGTAATGCAATTCTTACTATAATCGATTGATTATATACAAAAGTTGATATTTAACGACGAATGAATGGTGAGTTCATGTCTTACCTAAATAAATTTGTGCGGAAATTATCAAGATTAAACTTGACATTGCCAATTTCATTCGCCACAATGGTACCTATTAGACTCATCACATACTCCAGAGATTGAAGAAATAGTTTAAATCAGAAATGTTTAAGAAAGACATGATTTGTTTTTAAATAAATCTTAATTTAGAATAAATTACAGTTAACGTTTAAATGTAGCACTACAGTGAACCTATTCTTTGATTCCATTGTAAACCCCTGGGCGGCACTCTCTCGTTGGCACAATGTAAGTAGGCAACTCAAGTTGTAGTGAAATATAGTTGTACGAGTTTTCGTAATAGAAAATGTTTCTTTTTATTTTACAATATAAATATATATATATATATATATATATATATATATATATATATATATGTACATAATACCCCGTGTATCTTTCCCCAACACATCCTCGACACGGCATTTGTCTCACATACGCTCACTTTTGTTTGCAGTTGAGAAAAATTCGAATGATTTACGATTTTACCCGTTCCGTCTTCAAGTTAAATTTTCCGATTTCTGTTTATTCTAGACTAATCTGAAACATTCACTGTTTCACTAGTTTAGCTAACCCACGCCACATCTTTTTATATAATTCTTTATACAGTGTGGCCTCGTATTCACAACAACCTATTTTGAAACCTAACATATTTGAACCAGCATTTGTATTCACTATACGATATCTTGAAACCTAATATATTTGAACCAGCATTTGTATTCACAACACGATATCTTGAAACCTAACATATTTGAACCAGCATTTGTATTCACAATACGATATGTTGACACCTAAAATATTTGAACTAGCATTCGTCTTCACAACATGATATATTGAAACCTAACATATTTGAACAAGCATAAGTATTTACAACATGATATTTTGAAACCTTAAATATATGAACCAGCATTCGTATTTACAACATGATATTTTGAAACCTAACATATTTGAACCAACATTTGTTTTCATAACATGATATCTTTAAACCTAACACGTTTGAACCAGCATTTGTGTTCACAACACGATATCTTGAAACCTAACATGTTTGAACCAGCATTTGTATTCACAACACGATATCTTGAAACCTAACATATTTGAACCAGCATTTGTATTAACAACACGATATCTTGAAACCTAACATATTTGAAAAAGCATTTGTATTCACAACACGATATCTTGAAACCTAACATATTTGAACCAGCATTTGTATTCACAACACGATATATTGAAACCTAACATATTTGAACCAGCATTCGTATTTACAACATGATATTTTGAAACCTGACATATTTGAACCAGCATTCGTATTTACAACACGATATCTTCAAAACCTAACATATTTGAACCAGCATTTGTATTCACACCACGATATGTTGTAACCTAACATATTTGAACCAGCATTCGCTTGAGATGAACCGGTTTCATGTCTTGGATGAATTAACTATTCTATAGAATAACAAAATCTTCTTCATAAGGTAGCTAAGCGGTAAAAGTTACAGATTCTTCAACATTTGATGTCTCTAACACAATCGAATTGCACGTAAAACAATAGAGATATGCGATAATCAACATACATACGTGAATGATTATATTGATAACTAGCAACGTGTATCGTCTAAATGTAAAGGCAACATGCAGACGATTGCGAGCATAATAGCAATATCCTCTGGCGAGAAAAAGCATGCAAAAGACGGAGAGCTAGGCAGAACACTTCGGCGACCTTGACACCTAGTAAGCTAAAAATAAAGAATAGTCTGTTATAAATTAACACGTAGGTTGATTAAATACATGTTTGGTATCCGGAAGCAGATTCCCGCCTCTTCGATGGTCTATGGGTTTCATTACACTTTGGTCATTTCAAGTTTGTTCTAGCAAACTTGTTATAAATCACTCTTTCAACATTGAGAAAGCGAGTTTGTAATTGCTTTTACGTGTAAGCTGTCGTGGAAACTGAAACAAACGCAAATATTCATGAATAAATTTTGATTAATTTGCTCTGAACAGATCCGATCAAATGATTCGTTCAATATCAGATTCGTTCATTTGCAAAAAGACACCATAAAATATTTAAGAGCTTCGATCTTTCGCTGTACGGAAATAGATGACGTAATATTGGTTTGGTGGATTATGTCAAATTGAATGAATTCTAAATGAATTGCAAGAAGAAAAAAAGAAATATCGACCGCGGAATACAATTTTACTGGCATCATTAATCACTTATATATTGACAGGTCAAAATATTGTATGATAAATAGTCTCTATCTATCTCTCTCTATCTATATCTCTCTGCCTCTCTAGATCTCAACTTCTCTCTCTGCATCTCTAGATCTCTACTTCTACCCCTCCCTCTCTCTTTTCTCTCTCTCTCTATATATATATGTATATATATTTGCCTCTCTAGATCTCGACCTCTCTCTCTTTCTCTCTAGATCTCTACTTATATTATATAATACATGGTCTCTATCTTTCTCGCGTTCCCTCTCTCTCTTTATATCTCTCTTTCTCTCTCTATCTACATCTCTCTCTCTCCATATATATATATATATATATATATATATATATATATATTTGCCTCTCTATATCTCTACCTCTCTCTCTCTTTCTCTCAAGATCTCTACTTCTCTACCGATGTATCTATTATTATATTAATGTTGCGTTAATCAAAGTTTGTTGTGGTAATGTGTTTTACCTATATAATGTAATAACACAAAATACATTTGTAAATATTTTTTTAAACATCCAATTTAATTGCGTTCATTCGCCGTGAATTCTTATTTACTCACCACGTGACGATATCTTCATGTGTTTTTCTTTATTCCTTTTTCTCCCTCTTACTGTATTTTGTTTACACACTCGTTCTTATTTTGTATAATAAATAGTCTCACACTCGCGTCTGCACCTCTCTCTCTCTCTTTCTCTCTGTCTTTATATATCTATTTCTTTCTTGTTCTCTCTGTATATCCCTCTCTCTTTTTTCTGCCTCTCTCTCCCTCCTTCCCTCTCTCTACTTTTCTCGCTTTCTCTCTCTCTCTCTAACTGTATATTAACAGTCGTATGTTTTAGAGAATGGAAATGATAAAAACTTTGGAATAATACATTATAAACAAAAGGGAAAAACATCACAAGTAATAACACTATATAAACTCTAGCTGATGGTAAATACATACTAAGAGAGGGATGTGTGAGAGTTAGGAACAGGCGAATTTCGGATTTTGTTTGTTAATTTTTACTAGTGAGGCTCATGTCCCGGCGTTACCAGGAACGTATCTTTAATCAAAAATGTATGGAGCCGAACATTGAACTACATGAGTTACGCGAAGTACAGTATTGTTAGTAGTAATATATGTATGTATTCAGGAATACTTCGATAGTAAGTTAATAAAAAACAGCAACATGTTACGTTAAAGATCTATGCGAAACTAATACCCATTGAAAATTCTATAAAAAAATGTTCGTGTGTGTTTTTTAGTACGTCTAACACTAAAATAACCTATGTTTTAGGTTTAGGTCACCAAACTCGGTTGTGTTCGATTAAAATACTGTAGGGGCACCTTTTTCTACAATGAGTTATTCTATTTTCTTTTGTTGGTGATGTATAACAGTCGCCAATTTTGTTTATGTTGTTTAATCAACACATTCTGGGCCCCAACATCTAACAATGGAAGTTAAATGAAAATTTAAAAAAAACACGAAAAATCCGATTAGGAAGCGAATTACGGATGTTGTGAGATTTATATTTATGTCTTCAGGAATAATTTCAAAGTTAATAAAAAACCAACTATTATATTAAAGTTCTCTGCGAAACTGACCCCACACTTTAGATTCTAAAATAATTATGTGTGTGTTTCTTCCCGTCCGGTCAGACACAAATCTGAAATAATAGTGTGTAATAAAAAAACAACAACATCCTACTTTACTTATTTACACCGGGAGTGATTCTATAATTTTTTTGTGGGTGATGTTTAATAGTTGCTGACTTTTAGTTATTATTTTTGTTTTTTTAACCAATGAACTCCGGGCCCAATCATTTAACTGCGAAAGTAACTTTAATTTCTATTTTTAAAGAGAAACATAAAAAAACACGAAATATTTTATTAGTAAATTAATTATGGTTATTGTTAATATGTATAATAGTGTGTAATAAAAAGCAACATCCTACTTTACTTTTTTACACCGGGAGTGATTCTATAATTTTTTGTGGGTGATGTGGAATAGTTGCCGACTTTTAGTTATTATTTTTGATTTTTAATCAATCAACTCCTTTAACTGCGAAAGTCAGTTTAATTTCTTTTTTTTAAAGAGAAACATAAAAAAACACGAAATATTTTATTAGTAAATGAATTACGGTTATTGTTAATATTTATCGATTTATATATTCTGGAATACTTTGTAAATAAGTTTTTAAAAAACAGCAACATGTTACAGTTAAGGTATATACGAAACTATACCTTCAATGTAAAGTGTGTGTGTTGGTGTGTTTCCGTCGGGAGTTATGCAACTATTTTCTTCTGTAGATGTAAAATAGTCGCAGATTTTTTTCTTTAAGCAATAAATTATGGGCTCTCATATTTAACTTCAAGAGTTAGCCGATAATTTATTTAAGAGAAAAGCTTAAACACACAAAAAATACGATTAGGAAGTGTATTACGGGTTCTGTTAAGGTTTGTTTATTTGTATATTCTAGAATTCAACGTAAGTAAGGTATTACAATAACAACGTGATACGTTAGAGTTATATGTGAAAAACTCCCTTAATGTAAATTCTAAAATAAATGTGTAGGTGTGTTTGTTCCGCCAGCTTTAAGTGAAATCTAAAATAATTATGTGAGTAATAAAAAACGGTAAAATGTTTCGCTAAAGTTAATTATCAATAAATGACATAAAGTAGGCGGCAGACAAAAGTGCTATTTTGACTCACGCGATGTACTCTGCGAGCTGTTCGTTAATATATTCCGCTAATCCAGAATGTATGAAACTCTATACGGAATATATAGACAGAACGGCCGAAAAGATGAACGTGTATTCTTCGGCAGCGGCTTAAATTTAGATTTAAAATCCAGTGTAATGTATGGCAATAGTAAGAAAGACAATATAAAGTAATTGCGCTTATTTTCGCCGTGTGAGGAAAAGTTCTGTTCGGGCAGTAAGAATAGATATTGGTGTGAGAGTAACAAACGGTGGCGACCTCCGTTATAAAAGTCTTATTATTTCAAACGAGCAGCTTACCCAGAAAAGATGTAATAAATTTTAAAAGAAAATGACCGCATATTTTTTTTGGTAACACACATGAAGAATTGACCTAGGTTGTAGCCGGAGCAGATTGTCATGTAAATCTTTTGGTTCTAAAGATAACATAGCTTTATGCAATAGGGTAAACAAACTTTACTTTATTATATAGACATACAATTAGTTTTTTTTTAACTCACATTTATTATTACTTTAATTAACTCAAATCACGGTACATTGTCACTGAAACGTAAGGGAATAATTATGAATTAGAGGCCAAGGTTATTCTAAGCTGGGGTGTGCAATTATGTGTTTGTTCACATTACATTTTAATTGTTGTAGGTTTGTATCGTCAGAGAAACAAGCAGGGAGGGAATTCCAAAGGCGAACAGTTCGGAGAAAAAACATTAGAGTAGAAAGTCTTCCGCAATATAATGACCTATACAACATAATGACCTATACAATATAATGACCTATGCAATATAATGACCTATACAATATAATGACCTATGCCATATAATGACCTATACAATATAATGACCTATACAATATAATGACCTATACAATATAATGACCTATACAACATAATGACCTATACAATATAATGACCTATTCAATATAATGACCTATACAATATAATAACCTATGCAGTGAAAGAGGTTGGCTTTCTGATTGTAAGATCGGTCGGGGTATTTACGCTGAGGGGGGGGGCGTTAGTACAGTAACTTCGTCAAAGCACCTTCCATTAAAGTACTTGTAAAACACGTACAAGGATGCAACAGTGCGGCAATGGTACAGGGGATAGAGTTTCTTAGATAGTGTTGAACCTATCATCCTATTATTCTGTAGATACAAATGAGGTGAGGGCCTCGGTTCTCTCCATTTTAGATTTGTTCTACTTTGGCCTTTTGGCTAAGATCAAAGTGTAGTATCTGTTCCGATGGATACTGCACCCCATAGACTGGTATTGTCTTGGCCTTCGGGGCGTGATTTATGTCCTGACCAGTTCCCTCCCATTTTTGGGGAGGAGTAAGTTTATTGCTTACTGCCTGAGGCGCCCCTACCGGGGAATGCCGACGGGGCTGCCCAGGCCATTTTTAAACCCTACTTTCGACTTGTTGGAGTAAGATAAAAACTGGCCTTGTGCCTAACTCCTGGAGAGGAGTAAATCAATACTCAACTCACATTTGTATGCGCTTCACCACCTCATTCAAATATTTTCTGATTTGTTGGATGTCCTTTGATTACATACTCTTCTTCTGTAGATACAAATAACGATGACGACTTCGTTTCGCTCTCTATTAGATTTTTCGTGCACATAAAACAGTTCTATATGGTTCAACATATTTTCAAATATGTTCAATATTCATTGATGTCCTTGTATATAATCCTGCTTAGCATATACACATGCATTTTATGCGGGATCGAACCTTGTTTCTCTTTATGTATAATTTATCGTACACATTTTCCATTTCTCTATGTTTTGACACCTTATTCAAAAAGTATCCTTATTCAAATAGTGCCCTAATTCAAATAGTGTCCTTATTCAAATAGTGTCCTTATTCAAATAGTGTTCTTATTCAAATAGTGTTCTTATTCAAATAGTGTCCTTATTACATTAGTGTCTTTATTCTTATAGTGCCCTTATTCAAATAGTGTCCTTATTCAAATAGTGTCCTTATTCAAATAGTGTCCTTATTCAAATAGTGTTCTTATTCAAATAGTGTCCTTATTACATTAGTGTCTTTATTCTTATAGTGCCCTTATTCAAATAGTGTCCTTATTCAAATCGTGTCCTTATTCAAATAGTGCCCTTATTCAAATCGTGTCCTTATTCATATAGTGTCCTTATCCGAATCGTGTCCTTATTCAAATAGGGTTTCCTTGAATATCATCCTGTTCTTCTGTAGATACAAATGCCGGTCGAACACATCTCACATTTTTTGTATTTAAAGACATCAACAAAAATTAGTAATTACAGCATTAGTATTATTTTCAATATTCCTAATAATTAGTTATTTCGAATTCAACAAGATTACTAAACATTGTATTTAAGAATGTTTGCTTTAATGAAAAGTAAGTATTGTGTGTGTAGCTTAATAGCCAAATATATTTTCATAACTTACTACCTAGATCTACTCACGTATCGAGCACTTTTGAGATAAATACTGTAAATTGATACATAAAAGATTATATCCCGTTATAACATGTTATGTAGATACATGAACTCATGAAATAATATATATATATATATATATATATATATATATATATATATATATATATATATAACTTTAAAAAAAATACGCGGAAATCTCTCTAAGGCCCTTTCGACTATCATCTCATCAGGAGAAAATCGATAGTTTTAATTAATAATAACTTCGAAAGAAAGAGCAAAGGGCCTTAGAGAGATTTCCGCGTATTTTTTTTAAAGTTATCTATAAATTTTGTACCTAAAAACATTTATATATATATATATATATATATATATATATATATATATATATATATATATTATAATTTTTTAAATTAAATATTAAAGTGTTTATTACTTACAGGCGATATAGTTTCGGGCTTTTTACTCTCATCAGTGCAGGAGTGGTGGTTGTAGGCAATCACATGGGATCAAACGCAGTTCATAAATTCAGGCTAGAATTACGAGACGAACGCTTGGGGCCACACGGCTACCGACAATCAGCACACACCATGCTTGAAATTGAGATACATCTATCCGGGGAGGCAGGAAAAAGCGTTATTATTTTCGTTATTATTTGTAGCATTTAGGCATATGGGAACCTCCAAAGTGAATGGATGGGATTTAGCTGATTGTCGGGTTGGTCTAGTGAATCTACGTCGAGGGGCACTAGTGCAGCAAGTTCATCAGAGCACTATCAATTGAAGTACTTGTAAAACGGGCACAAGAAAGCAACATTGAGCGATGGGACAGGGCTCGGAGCTTGGTGGATAGTGAGGGACCTATTTAGTTGGCGACTATTTTTTGGGCCTTGTCTAAGAGGGAGAGACTAGTGGATGATGCACCAGCCTAGATGTGACAACAATACTCCATACATGGGCAGCTGGTGGCTTTGTAGAGATACAAGATAATGTCAGGTGTGAGGAGTGTACTGGCACGGTAAAGAGAGCCTACCTTCTTTGCAGCAGCCTTAGCAATGTAAGATCTTGAAAGTTTCTGTCTTTTGAAAAAGACGACATTTTTTTAAACGGAATGTCATTCTGGTGCGATTCGAAACTGTGTCGACACTGAAAAATGGTTCTCTGTCGTTAAGCAAAATAGTTGAACTTTTTCGTCAATGTGTTTTTCCTCTAACAATTCATTTTACTCAGCTCATTTATCTCCTTCTCTTCGTCTTCTTCTTCTTTTTATTGTTTGTTTTTTCTTTCTTCATAACAGTGTGTAAAACGTTCCTTGTAATAAATGAAATCTTGATACTGAAAACATGTTTGTTAAGCGTACGCTACCTCAACTATCATTCCTAACTCAAAAATTCCAACGCGAAACTTCCAACGCGACTGTTGACAATAGCATTCAAATTCAAATATTTATTTCCATTTCAAACTTCAACAAAAAATGCTCGAATTCAGCACGAACAATAAAAATTCCACGCATTTTCTTAGAATATTTCGTGAATAGTTTTTTATCTGTATTTTCTTTTTTGTTTCATTTTACTTTAGTTGAAGCCCTAAGAAATCAATGGGTCCCTTTGCTGGGGCTAACACTTACTTTCTATATGCGATACATAGATATTCAAATATTCTATTCAAATTCTCATTTATTTCTACAAACGTTGAGAAGCTAAGAGCATTAATTTACCATTAATTTACCACTTTCCAATTGACCAGTTATATTGTTGTTGTGGTCTTAGTGAATTGTAGGACCAGAATTAATCTAGTCTGGTGGCGTATCAAGCTACCTTGTACTATTCTTAGTATGATCAAGTGCATAGCCGTGCCGATATGATCCTATGTGTTCTTCGAATACTATGTTTTTTTCAATATTTCGTCAAGGTTTACTTGTAGGATGAAGTATCCTCATGTCAGGTTGTCCTAAAAAACACTTGCACAGAGAGACCGAAGACACCTGAGGATGGTGTCTAGTACGGAATTGAAACTCCCCCAGTAGAGAATTATAACTCTCCAGTAGGTAATTCAAACTGCACATGTTACCTGAGCGTTGTGACATGTTTTAATAAAAATCTTGCCTCGATTTGATTTTTGTGTGGATTTCTTATTCTTCAACTTTTTCTTTCACTTGTTCCTTTTCTACTACCAGAGAATTAATATCACTTATTATTACTACTAATACTACTTCTATAACTACTAGTACTACTAATACGACTTCTACAACTACTATTATTTCGAATACTACTTTTACAACAACTATTATTAACTAATACTACTTCTACAATTACTATTACTATTAATACTACTTCTACAACTACTATTATTACTAATACGACTTCTACAACAAGTATTATTACTTATACTACTTTTACAACTACTATTGTTACTAATACTACGTTTAGAGCAACTATTATAAGTAATACTACTTCTACGACAACTATTATTACTAATACACCTTCTACAATTAATATTATTACTAAAACTACTTTTGCAACTACTATTATTACTATTGCTACTACTACTTCTACAACTACTAATACTACTAAACCTACTTTTACAGCTGGTTTTATTACTAATACTTCTTCTACAACTAATATTATTACTAATACTACTTGATATCCTTTTTGTTTTAGGAATTAAAAAAAAAATATTTAGATGAATAAGTTCGTGCTAAGAAACATAAATAATACTCTACAATTTACATACTATTTTTAAATCATACTGGATGACATTAAAAAAAACATAATATTTTTAAGTGTTATATTTAAATAATTTTAGTTAATAATCTTGTAAAAAACGCACAATTTATCTTCTTTGGAAAAAAGTCTGGTTATATGCCCTTAAAACGCTATCTGATTAGACAATGGCTCGGAAATGGGTGATCATTTTACATTAAATTTATATGCGAAACTGACCCCCACCCTAATTTCTAAATGAATTGTTCTCCCAAAGTTTTTCAATGTATTCACACGTAATCGCTTAAAAACAGTAGAATCAATTTTTAGGGGGTCTTATCTACAAATTTACCAACTTTACCTTAAATTATTTGATACTAAAATATTCAAATTATTCTTTAAGGTCCTCTGGTACGATTTTTAAAGATATATAAACTGTAGAATGTATTGAGTTTATTATTGTAAATATTATCCCCCCCCCAGCATATTTCTTGGTTTCAATTACGTCTTTGCTTCATCACAGCTAAGAAAACAATACGAAACTAAGAGACAAAAACATGCACACATTTGGAAGTTAACAACTTCAATATGGTCAATGTTTCTTTATAATATATATCATTTTCAATGTAGCCTTTTTCGGGCCTTTTTTCTCCTTTCAGAGTAGTTTCAGTTTTCAATTTGACCTTTTTTGGCCTTTTTTCCGAAAAATTTGGCCTCAAACATTTATTATAGTCTGGCAACCCTGCTTAGAAGCTCTTTAATCTGTTATCTGACCACACCCGACGAGCCGATCCCATATCCACCAATTATTTTTTTCTCATTCCATCGTACGATTTCTTTTCGTCATTAAACCTTGCAGAAATTCCAACATTTTTTCTCTGTTCCCTTTTCGCTTTCCATGTTTCATACAACTTCCTTTGTCCTCTTTTTCTCTTTTCCTTGCAATACAAAATTACTTTCCGTTCAAAGAAATGTTTGTAAAATCAAACTCAATCCAATCTTCTGGTAACTTCAAATATAAAAAAGAACAAAAATCTTCTGTGATCACCGGAGGCAAAATGGCGCTAATCGCTTAAAAAAACCCTCAAAAATAAAAAATATAATGTAAATCAAATGATTCGCTTTAATAAAACAAGTAAGCAAAAACAAAACGGAAATCATTTCATGTTTTTTTTACTTATCTAAATGTTATTTATTTTATTCTTTTCGTATGTACTTTACATTTTTATTGGTTGTTATTTATCAATTTTTGGGGTATATTATTAATGTTATCGCACTCTTTTGCAGTAGAGATATATATATAGGCATACCTTCAAATATAGAGATAAAGTAAATACAGCTTTAGGGGCTCGTATATGGGAACTAAAGGATGAGAGAACACCTTTTACCATAAGTTGGAAATTAATTGAAAGGCGAAACCCATATTCTCGCTGTGCACTTTGCGATGCTGAAAAATATAACATCTTGCGAACCATCAATGACCCTAACATTATATGCCTAAACAAAAAAGGGGAGAAATATAATGGCTGTATTCACAGGAGAAAGGCACTTCTGATAAATTGGGCAGAACAAAATACATAGGTCATAACCGCAGAGTACCCAGAATACAGACTTTTAGGATTTTGGATTTCACGATGATGGATTTGGCTTCCGAATTTCAGATTGAACTGTATGGTATCCAAACTGTTTCCCTAAACTTGATTTCTATTATTGCATGTTTTTATTATGGATTGTTTTTTATATTTATGTATATAACTGTTTTTTAATTTTAAATTCTAATTCAAAATTTGTAATGTGGAGTACCCCATATCCCCATTTTTCCTTCTCTTGCCTTTTATCTTTTATTTTTATTTTTATTTTTACACAATTTTGTTATCCTTTATTTTATCTAACAGTGTATGTATTTCATCTTTATTTTTCTTCATTTTTCTTTATTTTTCTTTATTTTTCTTCATTATTTTTCTATATTTATTTTTCTTTATTATTCTTTTTCATCTTTCTTTATTCCCCCCCTTTTATTATTAGTACCTTAATTTTTCATGATTAGTACCCTTACGATCTCATAAATTCATAAATGGTGTGACTACAATTTATTTAATTATAAGTTTTATTTTTAATGATTTATTATTTAATATTTTTAGTAATATATTATCACTTTAACATATTATTTCTATATAATTTTTAACTTAATATAAATTTATTTTTATTTTTATTTTTAACGTTATCTCCATTTACTTTCGATAACATATATAGCGTCTCTATTAGTTACATTTGAATACTTTCCATAACGCGCTACGTAATTCCACGCACGTGACAATTTAAACCTGCTAGGTTCCCATCTGTCCAACAGTTTACGTTATTCCCTATTTAATTTCTTGCTTTTTTGATGTACAGCGCGGCTGTTGTTTTGATCTGAAACTTTTCCATAACTGACCACGTATATTCCTCGCACGTGACAATTTTAAATCTGAAAGTGTTCCATCTTTCCAACGGGCAATATTTTGAAATTCCTGGCGGTTGTTCTCACTCATTAAGCTATACGACTCCGCTGATGAAGGTCCGATTTTCTCGGATCTGAAACCTTGGTCCGGATGTTGTTGTAACACTTTATTTAATATTAATAAATATCATGCTCTTATTAATTATTTAGTTAATTATCTAGTTAATTTTACTTTTGCATTAATAATTGAGCACTCTGCTGGGAAACTCTCCCAATTAAGATATACGGTATATATATATATATATATATATATATATATATATATATATATATATATCTATATACTTTTTTAGATGAGGATTGATAATTTGGATAATTTGGATTATCTCCGGATAATCAAAATTATCTAAATCGTCAATCCTACTCTTCTCATCTTGAGTGATATTCTCACAACGTTTCAGCCGATGTAACATCCGATTTTCTTCAGGTATATCTTGTCGAACTCGGGAATCGTGTTATCGAACTCGGGTTCTGCACGAAATTTCGAACGGACCCCTTTATTTAGCCCGCCAAGGACCCGTGGCGTAACGAATAAAGTACTAAGTGAAATTCAGTTTCAAGGTTCAATCCTCAGTGTGGGCGATACTAGGAATTGTGAATTACTGAAGACTTCTACCCGGTTATGGCTGACGGAACGAGATTATGCTGCCCCGTGGATTAAATAAAGGGTTCCGTTCTAAATTCCGTGTAAATTCTCGAGTTTGATAGAAAGTTTCCCGAGTTCGACAAGATACATCTGAAGAAGGTCGGAGGTTACATCGGACGAAACGTTGTGAAAATAACTGTCAAGATAAGTACAGTAGCTCGAATAATCCAAATTATATAATTTTTATCATGCATTTGACTTGAAACGTTTGACTCGATTTCAGTCGCGGGAAACAATAGATACCCCATGTAAGTGTACCTATACAGAAAGCCTACGCAATACCAATAACCCTCTACTGAACCGGCATTGTTTAATCAATGATTCAGGACGCCTAGAAACAATGCAGGCATAAGCTAAGAAAGGCTGGCTGGTGTTATTTGTAAGTTTTCTATTAAATGTTATTACTTGTTTGATAAAGAAAAGGAATGTGAGGAAGAAGATGAATTAGAAGAAGAATGTTAAGAAAAGGGGCAACAAAGGGAGAGGAAGGAGAAAAGTTGTAAGACGAGGAATTCATTAGATTCCTTGGACAACAAAGGCTTTCGAGACTAGTACAGTATAGCATTTATTTTATAGATGCATCATTATTTATGGAGTTATACTTCATCAACGATGTTATCTGTATTTTGTCTGCGTTTCAATTCATTGTATTTTTATTTCAGATTTATTTCTTTAAAATGTCGATTTCTTGATGTTTGTGATCAATTCTTATTCATGATAGCTTTTTTCACGATTTTTTTTAAAGTAGACAATTTTAGTTTAGCTTTGTTATTTAATAAATGTATATATGTTTCCGTGTAGTGTTATTTCTTTATATACATATATTTGTTTTAGTTTAAACCCATTATTTTATTGTATATCGTCTTTCATGTATTACATCTAAAATACATGAAATTACTTCTTGAAAATTAGTAGGATTTTTTTCTAATTCTTCAACTGAAATTTAGAGCTAATATTAAACGAATCGTATATGTAAAAATATCTAATAAGTGTAAATACACTTTATTTGGTAGCTATTGTACTGTATTCACAAGTTACAACAAGTTCAGCTTATCTTTTTAAATGTGTGACTTTTCGTAAAAGGTATTTGAAAATATGGTCATCTTTATAAATATATAGCTGTATCTTCCCGGCGTTGCCCGGTAATAATCTACTTGCAATGTATCTTTTAAAAGATAAGAAACCACTCTGTATTGAAAAATATAGAGTTACTTCCTTTTTTTAAAAGATGGGTCCTTGTGAAAATAATATAATTCCGACATATTCAAAGGATTTTGGGGAAGGAAAACATTCAAAGGATTTGGGGGAAGGAAAACATTCAAAGGAGTTTGGGGAAGGAATCAAATCGAATAACATGTTATTGTACTTAACAACATGCTTCAACGAGACATCAAAAGATCTCACAACTCAGAATCAAATAACGACTTTGTAGAAATATCAATGAGTAAAACGAAGAAAGAGACTAACTTACCTTATATGTTAGATAAGGATATATCCTCAGTCAACGGAAACCAAGCAGGGCAACGGCATTATTAAAAGAGATGCATGTAGTTTGTCTGTTGTCTGGCGTGTGCTCAATTCTGTAGGTAACTAACTCAAACTTGAGAGTATGCCACACACGCTGAATAATTCATCATGAAACTTGTCGAATTTAATAGCATTTAATAATAGTCAAACCTCATGTTAAGCTCGACATTGTTAGACATTCACCATTCGTTGGGAGAGATCGTGTCCTATTAGAACCTGTTTTCTTTTGTTAGAAGTTTTTTTAAAACAATAAAAACAATTTAAATCTTAAATCGCAGCTATATACGAATAAGTCATAACAGTTAAAAATAAGTAAAGGCTTCGTTTATTCTCTAGAGAAAACTGGTAGCCGATGTTAGGATGTTTTGCAGCGGGTCTCTAGTGGAACTAAGTGTACGCACCCACTATTTGCACCACTCTTGAACGGCTTCGTTTGAAACAAGTTGCAAGAAAAGATCTAGAGTACAATACCGGAAGCTAAAAAGACTGGTTATATCTTCGGCTATTTTCCTTCTCCTAGGTTAGTTACACGCGCAATGCTTGAAATTCTCATCTATCCTACTAGTTGATCAATAGCTTATGGAATGGTATATGGTATTGGTAAAAGTTGACTCAAAACGCTCGTTTATCACTTCGACATTCTGAGATTTTCGATTTCACACGCTTTTCTGCGACACAGTTCTTCCCATAACTTCATATACTTCAACCTAGTCTTATTTCTAAACTTGCAGTGCGAATACAATTTTCCGCTTGCATTAAACTTAATTGGAAAAAATGTTCATTTTAAACACCTATCTAATTTTTCTTACACTATTATTTTAACCCTATTTAAATTGGGACTTTCACTCTGCAATGCTAATAATGTGTGTATGCACTAAATATTTACAAGGCATTCTTTGTAATAAATGTTCTATTTCGACATTAAACAACCAATCCAATGCACCGCATTAAACTCACCAAACGACGTCCCGCAATGCTGTTAGTTATAAATAGAACTCATGTTACCAACGTATGTTGGATATATTTTTTTGCTTTTACTCAATCAACGATATGACATCTTTGTTGATGTTGCTGTCGATTCCTTCATTTGAAAATGACTAATGGCAACACATCGACTTTTTGTTTAGTCATAAAGTCGGCAAAGAAAAGTGTATCTCCAGAACTTTATAGATTTGTGGAGACGGTTTTCTTTTTTTCAAAGACATTAAGTCTGGCGCCAAAGTTTGATTGAAAACAGTCTAGCAAATTTCTGAAATTATCTACGTCGATCTGTTAAAGGAATTGTCGTTTTAATTAAACTATTAAAATATTATTCGGTTTAATTCGAGATGTTTCAAACAGTTGAGTATCCATCGGCGTATTTATGTGTATTTCTCTGTGGGCGATGATTGTGAGTAAAAACCAGTCGCTCGTTTTGAACAGAAATTTCAGGGTAAGAAGATTATCTATAATCGAGATTAGTAAGATTATAGAAAATTAAGGAGATTACAAAAATTAGGCAGATTAGAATATTAGAAGATAATGAATTTGCTCAAGTGGATAACTTGCGTCTGCCATTTTCGAATCTAGTCGGTTTCATAACGCAATTTCACTTCTTGATCTATGCTGTAAGCACATAATTACAGAATGAACTAGGAAAAACAATACCGTCAATGAAAGCAAGCCTCTAAAATATGTAGTCCTATGAAGATTAATACGAATTTTCTTTAGTAGGAAATTGACAGAAATGAGTAAATTATAAAAGAGATAGGTAGATGTGTTGAAAGAAACAGATTGCAAAGTCCATAAGTAAATTATTAAAAAGAGAGATAAATTATCGAATAAATATATCGATGAATTATAGGCAAATTGAGTGAAAAAGTACTAGATATTTCGTTCTACAAGATAAACTGCTGAGAGATATAATTGTAATATCGCAGAGGGTCAGTGAATCCTTCGATGAGTACTGTATTTCGAGTGCAATAGCTTCTGACACATGAAAGGCCGTTGATATGGTCAAATTTGTCGGCCGTTGATATGGTCAAATTTGTCGGCTCTACAAACCTTTTAGCTATGGAATATTCCCTCAAAGAACAAATGCTTTAATTCTGATTTATCTATGTACGTAGTTTATTATGAGCAAAAGTCTGAAGCATTTAGTTACAACGCTGGTGCACTCAAAGATCAATTCTGGACCCAACGGTTTTCATCAACTTCATTAATTACCATCCAATCATCTTTGAGAATGCGTTGATATCTATGAAGTTGACAGAACTGTCTATTAAAGCCGTTCGAAGATTATTCGTTTTCAAGTTCTTTTTAATTATATTTTTCGACCGAGTGACCGAGTGAGGGGCAAGGATGATGGGCCGACCGGGAAAGACACCACGTTTGCTCCGCTCAAACGGGGAAGAGAGAGATAGTTAGACTTTTGACTGTAGAGAGAGCGGGAAAGCCCCGGGCAACATCGGGTACATTTGCTAGTACTATATAAAATACGCTTAAATAATAAACCAATGTTTGATCCTAATTTAACTTTTTCAATAAGAGTTAATTTGAAAAGTAAACATTGTAAGGTGTTGGTATTAAAATAAATATAAATTCACAGAATGTTCCATAGGTATTTGGTCCAGTCATCCATATTTTACCTTTTTAATGATATTATCTCAGACATTATCTATCCAGCCAACGATCACCATTGTTTGGTAAGATACAGAGATGAGATGATAGCCTTCCTAAGTGTAGGTGAATTACAAGGGCGATCACTCTTTAAGCTTAACTTTGTATTAAATCAGTCAATGTTGTAACAGTCACTATGTCTAATGTAAACCATTTAAATTTGTCTCTGCCAGCAAATAAATTATTGCATACAAGGGCAACTGTTTTTACTTTCATTGGAACAATTCATAATAAATCATTATTCGCTAACTTATCTCTGTAGTTTGCATGACGTGTTTCATCTTTATTTATATGCTATTTTATGATTATGCTATGTTTCATTATTATATTCCTTGTAAAAAATTACTGGTCTATTCTGCGTATCTCGACATTCGATAGTCAAGAGCTTTTAGAGGAATAAAGAAAAACACTCATATCACAGGCTTTATACATATACATTCTTCTCCGGTCCTTCGAAAGAAGCACTGGCTTTGCAGATTGTCAACAACATGCTAAAATAATTCCATACAAAGCCGTTCTTATATTATTTTGATTTTGATGAAGAGATAAAAAGAAAGGATGACATTGTTAGACCGCCATTGATTGATGTTTTTTTTTTGTTTTGTTTTTTTAACATAGTTCACCCGAAACAAGGCAAGCCGCCACTGTAGACGTAAGGGGCTACTGAGAAAAGAAAAGGGGAGAAGGAAGGGGGGGGTAACATAAATTGGGATCTGCGCAGCGTACTGTTTGTTTACATTAGTTTTAAATTTCTGCCTGTCTGTTCTGTCGGGGAAACAGGGTGCAGGGAGAGTGTTTCAGAGGCCAGCAGTACGAGGAAAGAAGCTATTTGAGTAGAAGGCTCTCCGACATCTTGGGACCTACACAGTGAATGAATGAGATTTAGTTGATTGTCGAGTTAGTCTAGGGAATTTACGTCGAGGGGGAACCAGAGTAGCCAATTCATCGGAGCATAATCCATTGCAGTATTTGTAAAACAAGCACAAGGACGCCACATTGCGGCGATGGGACAGAGGCTGAAGCTTGATTGACAGTGAGGGTCCAATTAGGTTGGGAGAGACTAGTAGATGATGCACCAGCCAAGATGTGACAACAATACTCCATGCATGGGCGAATGGTGGTTTTGCAGAGATGCAGGATAATGTCAGGTGTGAGGAGTTTACTAGCAGGGTAGAAGGAGCCAACCTTCTTTGCGGCAGACTTGGCAATGTCTTCAATGTATGTGTTCAAATTGATGTTACCTGTGAAGGTTAGGCCGAGGAGTTTGAATGATGAACTCTCGGGTAGGGTGTTATTTGCTGACAATCGGTGGGTGAATAAGTTCCTTCTAGTTATTGAAGGAAAGGAGCTTTGACTTTGCGGCATTAAAAGTTATCAACCATTTATGACCCCAATCCACTACAGCCTGGAGGTCATTTTCTAAAGATCCAGCCATTGCCTTGGATGTTGCTGTTTATTGCCAAATAAAGGTTTCTTCTCTGTTGTACCTTAAATTTAAATTTTACAGTAACATAACGTCTAGATGATTTTCCTCATTGATATGAACCAACGTGCACTTTACAGATAGAGCCAATACATGAATAGATAAAAGTTAACACTTAAGTAATGGAAATTGCTGTATAGGCGTCCTGAGAGACACAAATAATGCGACGATAGTACGAGGTGATTAGAGTTAGGCTTAGGTTAGGGTAAGGGTTATTACGAGGTTATTGAGTGTTATGAGGGGGTAGGGTTAGGGTAAGAGTTGAGGTTAGGGTTAAGGTAAGGGTTAGAGTCAGTGTTAGGGTTAGTACGTCGTATTTGACATATCCAATCAATTGTTATGTTGCAATAGGTACATACATAAGCCCGGTCAAAGAGTCTGTCCCCTGTCTAGAAGATGATGGCAAATGGGAATTCCTAATAGTGAGTGTAACGTTACATGTCGCTAATAATTGATTACTAAGGTTCGATAGGGGATTCTGTCAACCTGACGAGATCGCACGTAATATATCTGGTTAGAGAAAAACGTTGTGTCTTTCGTTGACACGTTGTAATCATTTGACTTAATTGGTGAAAATATCTATAAAATGTAGTATCAGCAGCAGTTTATGAGTGATCTTTTTGTAATATAGTAACAAATTAAAAAGCGCCAACTAGGATGTTAAGATTGAAACATCATTGTCATCGCTAATTAAGTATATCCATTGGTGTTTTAATTCTATAAATAAAGAGTTTCCACTTATTTTCTTTAATCCTTATTCTATAATACTGAGAGTTTTTGAAAGAGATAGTAAGGACGGTTGTTGCGTCTTAAGGATGATCCAATTAAGGATTGTATCCAGATATACCTGCTCAGTAGTAGACAATCTTACTATTATGCTAAATAGACAGTAAGGACGGTTGTTGCGTCTTAAGGATGATCCGATTAAGGATTGTATCCAGATATACCTGCTCAGTAGTGAACAATCTTACTATTATGCTAAATAGACAGTAAGGACGGTTGTTGCGTCTTAATGATGATCCGATTAAGGATTGTATCCAGATATACCTGCTCAGTAGTGACCAATCTTACGATTATGCTAAATAGACAGTAAGGCTGATTGTTGCGTCTTAATGATGATCCAATTAAGGATTGTATCCAGATATACCTGCTCAGTAGTGAACAATCTTACTATTATGCTAAATAGGCAGTAAGGTCGGTTGTTGCGTCTTAAGCATGATCCAATTAAGGATTGTATCCAGATATACCTGCTCAGTAGTGAACAATCTTACTATTATGCTAAATAGGCAGTAAGGACGGTTGTTGCGTCTTAAGGATGATCCAATTAAGGATTGTATCCAGATATACCTGCTCAGTAGTGAACAATCTTACTATTATGCTAAATAGACAGTAAGGCCAGTTGTTGCGTCTTAATGATGATCCAATTAAGGATTGTATCCAGATATACCTGCTCAGTAGTGAACAATCTTACTATTATGCTAAATAGGCAGTAAGGTCGGTTGTTGCGTCTTAAGGATGATCCAATTAAGGATTGTATCCAGATATACCTGCTCAGTAGTGAACAATCTTACTATTATGCTAAATAGACAGTAGGGCCAGTTGTTGCGTCTTAATGATGATCCAATTAAGGATTGTATCCAGATATACCTGCTCAGTAGTGAACAATCTTACTATTATGCTAAATAGACAGAAAGGCCCGATGTTGCGTCTTAATGATGATCCAATTAAGGATTGTATTTAGATATACCTGCTCAGTAGTGAACAATCTTACTATTATGCTAAATAGACAGTAAGGTTGGTTGTTGCGTCTTAATGATGATCCAATTAAGGATTGTATCCAGATATACCTGCTCAGTAGTGAACAATCTTACTATTATGCTAAATAGACAGTAGGGCCAGTTGTTGCGTCTTAATGATGATCCAATTAAGGATTGTATCCAGATATACCTGCTCAGTAGTGAACAATCTTACTATTATGCTAAATAGACAGTAAGGCCAGTTGTTGCGTCTTAATGATGATCAAATTAAGGATTGTATTTAGATATACCTGCTCAGTAGTGAACAATCTTACTATTATGCTAAATAAGCAGTAAGGACGGTTGTTGTGTCTTAAGGATGATCCAATTAAGGATTGTATCCAGATATACCTGCTCAGTAGTGAACAATCTTACTATTATGCTAAATAGACAGTAAGGCCAGTTGTTGCGTCTTAATGATGATCCAATTAAGGATTGTATCCAGATATACCTGCTCAGTAGTGAACAATCTTACTATTATGCTAAATAGACAGTAAGGCCCGATGTTGCGTCTTAATGATGATCCAATTAAGGATTGTATTTAGATATACCTGCTCAGTAGTGAACAATCTTACTATTATGCTAAATAGACAGTAAGGTTGGTTGTTGCGTCTTAATGATGATCCAATTTAGGATTGTATCCAGATATACCTGCTCAGTAGTGAACAATCTTACTATTATGCTAAATAGGCAGTAAGGACGGTTGTTGCGTCTTAATGATGATCCAATTAAGGATTGTATCCAGATATACCTGCTCAGTAGTGAACAATCTTACGATTATGCTTAATAGACCGATGTAGAAATCATTTATTTTCTTGTGAATAACGTAGAAATAAAAGCAAATGATGAGGGAAATGAAAAAGTGTAATGTTTTCATTAAGACATGCTGAAATAATTGCGCCCGTAAAACGCATATTTTTGTTAGTTGATGTTACCATCTGAGACATCTGCCTAAGATTTATGACCTGACATTTGGAAAGCAGAATCCCGAAGAGATTAACGGCGTGATTTCCAAGAATAATTATTGCCTGGGAAAACGTAACGGCAATGAAAGTCACACAAATGACTTCTTTGCTTTATAAAAAAGAATTCAGTTGAAAATGTCAGGATACTCTGGTTACAAAATGTTAAAGCACAGCTTAAATAAAAAATATATATTAATAAATCTAGACAAATGCACATCGGAATAATCGCATTTAATAGATACATACACGCACACACTTAGAGACAACCAATTACACACGCATATATATATATATATATATATATATATATATATATATGTAAATATATATATATATATATGTAAAAATAAAAATGAAATAAAGGATCAGCAAATACTACTAACAAAAATAAATTAAAACATATATATATATATATTGCTCTATCTCTCTCTCTCTCTCTCTCTCTCTCTCTCTATCTATATATATATATATATATATATATATATATTAGTGTGTGAGTGCAGAGTTTAATGGTTTCGATGGGAATCCGAGTGAGAGAGCAGGAATACATTTAAATGAAATAAACTAAACACACATTACGGTTGTCCGCATTATACATAATTTCAAACTAGATGGGTCTCATTAGACGCTTGTACAGCCACATTTAGGATAGGCACTATGGTTGTACAAGCGTCTGATGAAACAAATCTAGGTCGAAATAATTTATGATGTGGGCAGCCGTAATGTATGTTTTGTATTTTTCCTTTAAATTTATATATATATATATATATATATATATTATATATATATATATATATATATATATATATATATATATATATATATATATATATATATATATATATATTTATATATGATTATTTTTATTTACACAGACATGTACAAAATCTGCGACACTGGCATGTCGATGTTATCGATCAACAGCTATTTATAAACTAAGATCTTATCAGGCAGAATTAGAATCCGATCTTAACCTTAGATCATATTTGGAAAGAATTATTTTTATAAACCCGGTTAAAATTCTTCGGATTACTACCCTGTGTACCTGGATTATTATTATTATTATTATTATTATTATTATTATTATTATTATTATTATTATTATTATTATTATTATTATTATTATTATTATATACATATATATATATATATATATATATATATATATATATATATATATTTCTCATAATAAGATATCATTCACATAGATTCTTCTAGACTGTAAATTTAAGATTTGTATTCTTTTTTAAAACTTAATATGAGACAAATTAGCAGACCTATGTCTGATATATTCCTTCGGTGTATCAATTCCATGCCCACTCCCACGTGTTTTTATCCTGGCTAGTTCATCTGTCTCATTCCCTCTTATCGCCTTTACCCGCCTCTACCTCCCCTATACTAGCTCAGTAGTTGTGAAAGTTAAAATAAAAATGAAAATGAATAAGAATATTAAAAGAAGAAGAAATAAAGAAGAATGTGTCACCCATCTGTCACATCATATTTTAATGTCACAAAAAATCTTCTCATATGGTCCAATCGGATCATCTTTTCCTTCTCCCATGTGTGTGCGTTCAAAATGAAATTACTTCCAAATCTTCACTTTTTCTGAAGCCGTTCGCTTACACGAACGAAACCGGTCAACTCTCTTGTTTTTGTTTTTCTCCTGCACTTTACCCTGTGTTCCATTGCCATTTATAACACATTTTGTCTACCACGGCATTTCATTTTCATGAAATATTGGATCCTGAACTTCTTATGAAATAGAGCACACTAAATAGAGATAAATAGAAACGAGACATCAGTATTAGTGTGGACATGAAATACTCATAAGGGTAGTGATAAAAAAGGGGCCTAAAAATGCCAAATAAAATAGTTGTTATTTTCAACTGTCTGTGTTTGGCATGACTGTGATGAAGTATGCTTGAACAAAGCAGGTCTTACAAGAAACAGTTGCAGGCATTTTCAAAATAAACTGTTGACTTCTTATTCGAACGATAGCAACCTGCAACTATGCGGTAAATGCATGATTTTAAAATTAATAATAGAGTCCACCTTGATAGAACCAAAGAAACAACTTGTTTAGGACAACGTCTGCAATTATTGTGCGAGAGTGTCGGAGTTTGATAGGCGCTGCTCACGTGTAAATTGGATGAACAAGCGATGACACGACTCGATATCTAGTTTGCTGCCACACACACACACACCCACACATACACACACATAAACACACACACACCAGTACAAACATAATTATGTATTTAAAAACTATGCCTTACATATTCTAGAAGTGTACCATTGTTTCATTGACATGTTAAGAAAAAATCCTTATAATCGATACTAAATACTCGACGACTCACGAAATGAAGACAGTTCGAAAAATTGAATTAAGTGTCCGTTTAGGGGAAGTACCGAGTGCACTGATGAGGTCTATTTAGCTGTATTCGCCCTAATTATAACTTAATATAATTTACAAATAATCACAACGCCAGTTAATCTCCCTAACCGCAACTGCTAATGTAGAAGATGGAAGGGGTTCCCTCTAGGACGAGGTTGCATAATCACATCCATAGTTTACCAAGTCAAAGTCATATCCGGTGTAAACTCCAAGAAAGAAGATATTTACATCGGAATGACTCAAGAAACTTTCAAACAGACATCCTTGAAAATAACCTTGAAAAAGATGCGGAACATCCCTTGCAACATCAATATTGAATCTCAAATACTTTAGTACTCTTTACGAAAGTAAACGCAAGATCATCAACAAACTTTAGGGTCATACAGGCGATTTATAATCGTAACATAAACTGTATGATCATCAAAATTGAGGTATTAAACTATGCCTCCGCGTGTATATTAATCTAATGAACTAATAACGAAAACACATAACTCACCGAGAGCAATCCCCCCACATTAAACCGACCCAGAATCTTTCCAAATATACTTCACTTGTTATAAAAATTATTTTGTCACAGACAATATAACAACCTTCCCATTAAATATATCATACATATAACTTTGATAACCCAAATGTAACGTAAACTTATATCTAATACTAAAGAAATATATATATATATATATATATATATATATTAATTATCCTTAAATAAAATAAGTAGATATATATTATCAAGACTTAAACCTAACACATCCTAGATTGTAGTAAGTGCAGAGCGTAGGAAGACTCTAAAAATAGGGTAACGGCTGAAACGGAAGTTTGAAGTGACGTCATGACGGTGGGAGGTTTTGTTGAGCTTTCTTGTTCTGATTACTAGCAGAGGCAGGTCTAAAATGGTGCCGTCCCACTTACCCCGACAGGATGAGCAGAGCAAGGAACACATGTGGCTAAAGGGATATACTATCTGTCTCAAATTCACCCTAGAGTCGACCCTTGTGTGGGGGGTAAGAAAGGAAGAGTTCCTTTCTTACCCCACACATAAATTCTGTCAAGGAGGTTATGCTGGAATAAATAGTTGAAACCCCATACCCGGGATCCGTGTACTTTTGTTCATGACAGCGATTGTGGTGATGACAGCAGCGACGAACAGCCTTACAGCAAATGGGCGTGGTGACAGCAGTGAGCACGACAGGGAAGACAGACACCTACGTGCGTTGTTACAGTGGCGTCAAGCGAACAGATATCCACAAAGGTAAGCGGATATGCAACAACTGCGATCTTAAGCAGTAATGCAAAAATACAAACAGGCATTCTGATAGACTTAATAAATGTAATTAGGTTAACGTTAACAGAATGAATTAAAATACAACGACCCCACATTATTACATGCAGGTACTATGACATATATTACGGTGATAACACCTCATTTTAACTCATGATAATCCCTTATTCCATTAGATACCAAACCCACCCTTAACTAATAAACTACAGTTATAATAAGTGAATACTCAAACATTGAATTTTCTCCTTTGCATTTTGATCTCGAGATAGGTTTTATGAAACTTTTAAACTTTTGAGTAATTTTTCGTGAATTTAATTGGACAAAAATAAATTAAAATGAATAATTAGATATTAAATCTGATTAACTATAATTTTTTAATTCTATTTTCATTAAAAATAAAATAATAATACGCATGATGGAACCATTTATAATTCTGGAATTTACGTCATAGACTATTATTTACATTAGTTTGTATGTTAATCTAATTGAATTTTAGTATTAAACTTTAATAATGATATGAATTTTTCCTACAAAAAAAACAATTGCTAAATAATGATTGATCATTATTTAACAATTGTTTTTTTTTCAGATTTAAGTCATGTAAGTTCGCACTTAAATTTAATTCTGCAAGACTATTATTTACATTAGTTTTTATGTTAATCTAAATGAATTTTAGTTTTAAACTTTGATTTTAATTTTTCTTACAAAAAAACAATTGCTAAATAATGATTGATCATTATTTAACAATTGTTTTTTTTTCAGATTTTTTGTGGAGCAGTCCTTTCATTTTGCGTTGCTCTTGAAGTGGGATTGAGTTATAGGGAACCGTTTTAGGAGGTGTTTTACATTTTGGAAGCCGTTTGTTGGGGTCTTGTACTTTTGTCATTATTCTCTTTGTAAGCTATTTTCATGTATTTCGACATGCAGTTATTTTCTATCAAACTTCTTCAACTCTTCCCATCTTTCTTTCTTTAATCTTTAACTTTGCTGTAAAACACGCATATGATATTACAAAAGTATAACATTTGTAAAAAAAGAAATAATTTTTTTTTTTGTGAGACAAAGGCGAAATACAGGTATTCACCGAAATATAAAAATAACAAATTGCAACGATACATGAAAATTATGGTTTTCGATTGATTTTTCCTTTGGTCATTGAAATGCAACTATAAAGCATGAGCTCTGCGTGTTGTAAGACAACTTTGTTGAGCTCGCAATTTGTAACATTTTAGGATATTATAAGGAGTATATACTTTAATATATATATATTTCATAAGAACTCACAAATACATATATATATATATATATATATATATATATGTATATATATATATATATAACACTATTTTGTTGTAACAATTTAAATATTTTTAAATAGTATTTTTTCCTGTTTCTGTCAAAATATTCTTGAATGAAATCAAACAAATATGTGTTAAAATGTATTTAAAAAATAAGTTTCAAAATGTAAAGGTAAGATTATTTGTCGACCGGACAAAAAAAATCGATCTTGTAACAATTCATTTGTAAATGGATTCAGTCTAAATATTTCATTAGTTTCTAGTTTTTAATCATTCAAACGTATCTTTCATCTTTGACGATTCAGAAATGTATTTTTTTAAATTGTGTTTTATGGTAACGTAGAACCACCCATGAAAACGCTTATTATTCTCAAATATAAATGAATGATATTTTCAGATTTTACATAGATAGCAATTAATTTGACAAGTGAATATTTGATTCTGAATAAAAAACTTGCTGCATTATCTTCAGAATAAAAACAATGTAATTTTCCTCAGTTTAATTCCGAGAATTACTATTCCAGCAATGGAAATAGTTTTAATGTATGACCTAAAAGGGTAACATAGTAAGGGATAAAATTCCTATTCCAACTTACGTACGAGTAATCTCTTTATATTCTGGACTTTGTTTACATCTCTTCGCGACTTATAAATTATTATATATGCCAAAGTTTAAACTAAAAAATCTATGGCTGCGCCGATTACTTACACGAATCATCCTGCAATTATTTATTCTCGGCCACACAATGCTGAACAGTAACGTGGAAAGTTTGACACCAAAGAAAATATTTTTTCACGTTGATGACAACTGTACGATGATCTTGCTTCCGGTCGTATTTTCAATTTCTCCACGCCGTCAAATACCTTAATGTGTCGATCAGTTTGAAAAGCTATCAATGATTCTGATCGTGATGAATTTACAAATGCGCATTTTCAGGTTCAGATAATTCAGTACACTATTTTATTTCATCTTTATCCTAAGAAGTATTAGAAAGCAAGAAAAAGGAAAGATTTGAACAACTAAGTCTGAGTTGAATAGAAAAAGTTTACTGTTTAAAACCAACATTGGTTTATTCGTAATCTGCAAGCATGTTTACTCGTCTTGTATTTGGCCTTTTCACTGAGATCAAAGTGTATATCTGTTCCGATGGATACTGCACCCCATAGACTGGTATTGGCTTTATTTACGCCTGTCTATAGGTCTGTCCTGTGCAGTTCTAGGAGGTCCACACTCCCAGGATTCGCCTCCCCTCTTTGGGGAGGAGTAAGTTTATTTTTTACTGCCTGTGGCGGCTCTACTGCGGAATGCCGACGGGACTGCCCAGGCAATTTTTAATGGCCAGAGTGCTCACCTCTCGGGCGCTGGTTTTTCAAACCCCACTTTCCCAACCCAATGTTCTTTTTATTCAAAAAATTAAATTAGTCCTTCGGGAGATTAAACGAGCTGACACAATTAATTTCTTCTCGTCGACTCTCGCGCGATTCCGAGATCTGTCAGAACGTTGACGATGCGAAGTTACGGAAAGATGATGCGTCCGCTATAAGAGTACCGTTTACTTTCTCTCTCTCTCTCCCTTTCTCTCTCTCTCCCTTTCTCTCTCTCTCCCTTTCGCTCTCGCATTCTCTCTCATTTCCCTTTTTTCAGCAACATGTTCATATTAACTGCTATCTACTATATTATTTAATATCATTTAAGATGGCGTCTCTTTAAAATACTTCCGTATCAGATTAAGTATGCTTTCGGAGAAATGAAATCGAAATAAATTTTTCTTGTAAAAGCCGGTGAAAGTACATTTTAAAAAAAAGCGATTCAGAATCAAATATTGATTATGTAAGAAAAAAATATATAAACCAAAAATATTCGACAAACAAACTTGTTTACATTATATATTAGATAAATAGTCCAATGTTTTCAGGTTCGTAATTTACTAATCTTAATTTCTAAGAATATTAGTGCATTTCGATAAACAACTGTCTAAGGTAGCACGTCTAAGTTCACTGGTTATAAAGTTCTCTTCGTATATGAAGCGTTAAGTGCACTGATTATATTCTTCTCTTCTGATATGGAGCGTTAAGTGCACTGGTTATAAAGTTCTATTGTGATATGGAGCGTTAAGTGCACTGGTTATAAAGTTCTCTTCTGATATGGAGCGTTAAGTGCACTGATTATAAAGTTCTCTTCTGATATGGAGCGTTAAGTGCACTGGTTATAAAGTTCTTTTCTGATATGGAGCATTAAGTGCACTGGTTATAAAGTTCTCTTCTGATATGGAGCGTTAAGTGCACTGGTTATAATGTTCTCTTCTGATATGGAGCGTTAAGTGCACTGGTTATAAAGTTCTCTTATGATATGGGGCACGTGGTGCTAAGCGGGAAAAGTGTATTATTACGTCGAACCCTAGCACTTCTTAAACAAACTTATTCTCATTCCACCGTCTTGTTTTGTCCCAGTCGAAATGAACGGCTCTTACTTTGAGAAGACCCCTCGGCAATGAAGTGATAATTTATAATGAGATTTTTCATATTAAATATCGGCCATGTTTATGTGATTTAATGCCAAAACACAATATCTATTGGAAACGATTAATTAATCACAACTTTCTTACTCCTCGGTTAGAATGGACATTCTAACTTTTTCCAATAGCAAAACAGAATAAGTGAAACTAATTACGCGATTTTCTTTTAACTCTGCACTGGGGTCACTTGAAGCGGTCTAATGTCATTAGTTTCGCTGTTGTTAGCAGGTACTTATGGAGGAGGCCACGAAGAGGCTGACTTTATCTCCGCCAATGCTGTTAAACATTTACATCTACGACATCCCAGACACGCTCTCTAAGAAATATGGATACACTGACTACTTAGCCATCCTTCTGTCCAACAAGAGCTGGGAAACGATCGAACTGGAGCTAACAGCTGATATGAACACCCTGTCAAGCTACTTGACAAACTGGCGGCTTAAGCGCTCTGTGGCCAAGATCACGTCCACTGCATACCATCTAAACAACCGAGAGTCAAGCCACGAGCTCAACATCATAATTGACAGCATAAGACTCCAGTTCAAGGCTGCCCCGACGTACCTCGGGGTCAAGCTTGATCGCACGCTGACGTTCCGCCAACACCTGGAAATCCTGTCTGCCAAGACATCGGCCCGTGTTGCTCTAATACGCCACCTAGCTGGTCCTACCTGGGGTGCCTCAACCAAGACGCTGCGCATATCTACCGAGGCATTGGTCTTCTCCGCCGCCGATTACTGCTCCCCAGCCTGGTACAGGAGCTCCCACAACAAGAAGCTGGACGTAATGCTCAACACCGCCTTACGCTTAGTCTCTGCCTGCTTGCGCGCCACGCCAATGAACCAACTACCGATACTTGCCGGCATCGCACAACCAACCTTATGCCGTGAGGCGGCTCTCCTGGAATTGTCAAGAAAAGCCACAATCGATGACGACCACCTTTTCCACAATCTTGCCACAGAGACCCCTCCACGAGCTCGCCTGAAATCACGACGCCCATTCTCGGAGCACTCCCACCAGCCCCTGCTTTCAACACCCGGTGACGTCACAAAACGAATCTGGCTCAAACGTCGCTGGACGGAGGAATGGCAGGCAGTAGATACATTAAGGTTGCACAGATTTGTGGAGGACCCGGATAACCTATCAGGCATGGACCTCCCTCGCCGGCAGTTGGCAATGCTCAACCGCCTCAGGAGAGGTGTTGGCCGTTTCGCCGCGACCATGAAAGGATGGGGACTCAGGGACTCAGCTGTCTGCGACTGTGGCTATTCTGAACTGACAGTAGACCATGTCATCGAGTCATGCCTTAAACATCGACCACCCAATGGCGAAGCCGGCATAGCTGTGCTAGACAACAACACGTTAGCATTGCTTTTCTCAACCGAGCTGGTGATCTAACAACGAGATGCTGTGAAGCAAACGAAATAATATCTAATACCATATTGTACCTGTAGAGTCGACCGATCCGCTGACTCCATTCTAAAGTAACTGATCAACATCTCCTCGTTAGCAAATTGTAAGTAAGAAAACAAAACGTAATCAACGTCTCGTTGTAAAGTTTGTCTTCGTTTATATATATCAGCAGAAGTTCCCCCCTCTTTGATGTTAATGACCGTCGTCTTATTTTTTATAAAAGCGTTTGTCAATCTGTTTGTTTTGTTTAAAAATTCAACAATATTTTCCGGGTTTACATTTTCCCCTTACAATACACATCATTAATACATAATACTCCGTTGGTATTTCACCAACACATCTACCATGAATATACAAATACAATGAAGACATTGACAAGGCTGCTGCAAAGAAGGTGGTCTCCTTCTACTTGGCTAGCCAACTTCTCACACCTGATATTATCCTATAGCTCTACAAAGCAAACATCCGCTCATGCATGGGGTAGTGTTGCAACATCTGGGCTGGTGCATCATCTACTTGTCTTTCCTAATTAGACAAGATTTGCCAACCTAATAGGTCCCTAACAATTTACCTATCTCCAGCCCCTGTCTCATCGCCGCAATGTTGCGTCCTCGTACTTGTTTTACAAGTACTTCAATGGATTGTGCTCCGATCAACTTGCTGCTTTAGTACCCCCTGGACGTAAATACACTAGACCAACCCGACAATCAGCCAAATCTTATCCTTTGACTGTGGAGGTTCCCAGATGCCGAAGAGAAATCTACTCCAATAGCTTCTTATCGTTTTTTTCTGCTTCTTTCCGCTTCTTTCTGCCGGCCTTTGAAACTCGCTTCCTGCTGCCTGTTTTCCCGACTGTACTGACATGCAGAAACGTAAAGAGACATAAATCTACAGTGGCGGCCTCCCTTGTTGATTGGTGAACTATGTTAAAAAAAAATAGAGGGAGCATCTGTCTCAAACACGATAGCTCAGTTTTGCTATTAAAAAACACCAGAACTCTTTTCTACTACGTGTCACTCGACTTCCTGACGCAACACTTAAAAATCTACGATTTGAGTCTACTCTTTAACTTCCAATTGACTTTTCTTATTTCTCGGGTGCCGTGAAAAATTTCGTTCTTAACACACCTATATTTAATTTATTTATACAATTATCAACATCTTAACTTCCAAAAATACACAGCTCTATCTAAAAAATATATATATACTCTCTGAGTGTGTTTGTAATTAACTCTTTATTCAAAAGCGAGTTTCCTCATTGCTTTATTCGTACGTTAAAATAATGACGTCAGCATTTCGAAGACAACTTTGTTTTCAAATTTTAATAAATGTAATCGATCTTAACATAAATAATTTTAAAACGCGTGAAGAAGGATTGATCACTTTTGATTCCGAAATAATATTTAATATTCATTATGTTTCGATTCATTCTATTTCACAATATTTCTAAACTTGCACATCGTTGGCAGCAATGCTCTTTTCCCCCCTTTCACTTATCGTGTCTCCAAACATTACTTGAATGAATCAAATAATATTAATTATGTTTTAACTCATTCTATTTTACAATATTTCTAAAATTGTACATCGTCGACAGCAATGCTTCTTTCCCCCCTCTCACTTATCGTGTCTCCAAACATTGCTTGAATGAATCAATGCAATTATAGTGTAAACACATTTACAAATATGAACAACGGTTTGCTGTTAACGCTTCTTTTTAAATTATTAACTAAATGCTACCTTTAGGTGTACAAGAATTACCACTGGGTTAATATTGACAGAGTTAATATTTCAAATAAATAATTAAGATTAATGAAATAATTTTGGCTCTCAGGGGTTACATTTCTAAATCGGAATGTTCCCATAATTCTCAGCGCAATAGAATACCAATTGAAAGAAATACAAGACAGAAGACTTACATGCATTTTGTTTTGTTTAATGAATATCGAATTTGATAATAAGTCATATATGTTTGCCATTTTTTTCCATTTTTTAATCTATTCTTTCTCTCTCTCTATCAGCATATATATATATATATATATATATATATATATATATATATATATATATATATATATATATATATATATATATATGATTATTTTTATCTACACAGACATGTACAAAATCTGCAACACTGCCATGTTACACAGTTATTATAATATGAGATCTCACCAAGGAGAGTTAAAATCCGATCTTAACCTAAGATCATATTTGGAAAGAATGAAATGGATTAAAGAGAAAATAAATTTAAAATTTAAATTTGGAAAGTCACGTGGTTGGGACCGTTAAGAATCAAAAGCAAAATCAAAAAAATAATAATGTAAAAAAAAATATAAAATATAAAATATAAAATATAAAATATAAAATATAAAATATAAAATATGAAATATAGAATATAAAATATAAAATATAAAATATAAAATGAAATAATTATTTTTCTCCCTTTTTACTTTATTTTATTTTATTTAATATTTAATATTTAATATATTTATAATATATTTGTATGTAGATAATTAATTCTAAAACTAAATAACATTGTGAATCTTGAATACAGCTGTTAGGCGTAATTGTATTAAATGAATGCTATCTTAAGTTTCATTTACATTCATGCTAAACGGGTTAAAAGGAGGTGAAAGCCATTCTTGAAATTTCAAAAACCTCCGATTTGGCCATAATTCTATTAAGTTCACTATTTTTTGAGGACCAGTTACGCTTGCACTAATATTTTAGACATTTTTGTAGAATCCAAATCGTTTAACGGATTTTGATCAACATTGAAATAATGATTCTAGATTGTCTATTTTTGTCAAATTATATCTTGACTTTACTTTTCGTACGGGGGCATAAAATTGTTGCAAAACTGTTTTGTTCATATTTTAACTGTCTTAAATGGATAATATATATACATACACATACATATATTCATATACAGCCACACACACACACACACACACACACACACACACACATATATATATGTATATATATATATATATATATATATATATATATATATATAGGTGTGTATGTGTGTGTGTGAAAATAAATGACAAACGGAAAAACAAGTTAAAGTGCAGGAGAAAAACAAAAACAAAGAATTCTGACCGGTTTCGTTCTATTGGAGAACGTACGTTCTCCAACAGAATGAAACCGGTCAACATTTATAATGTAAACCGGTCAACAGTAATAGCTCATCAGACGAGACAACGTTTAACAACCATAAAATATTTACAACACTGTCTTAAAGAATAGTGGGTACATAAGTTCTGATATAAAATATAAGAATATAATAACACATGCGAACAACTCTAAAAATAGAGGCCGAACAATAATCTGGTTTACACACCCTTTAATATCATGTTAAAAACAAAAATTGGTAACATATTTCTACAACTTATAAACAAACACTTCCCACCTGGTAACGCACTGCATAAGCTATTTAATAAGAATACATTAACTACTTTATTTGATATAACATCACCAACCGAACAGAAAGAGAGAACGCACAGGGGCAACAAAATTAAAGTTTCGCGTCAGCAACCCTCAGGCATAATAAAACGTGAACAAGTATGGAGAGAAAGGACAAATCATTATAGGGGAGAAAACGACACTACAGTCGATCTATCTCAACTCATTTTAAGTACATCACGAGTTGCAAACAAGGCTGGCAGAGGTGAACAAATTAGCCCACGAGCAGCTTAAATCGACTAAAAGCAAAATGAAGAGGCGATATGACAAACAAGTTATTGATAGAAAGTTCAATGTAAAAGAGAAAGATTTCGTCATAATTCCTACAGTACATCACCCACTCAAAGCACGATTCTAAAGTCCATACGAGATAGTCAGGAGGATAAATAGATTAAAATGTGATAACAAATCCTGACCGTAGAAACACCAACTCAGTTGTCAGGTTAATATGATAAAACTCGACTTCGAACGAAGTAAGAGTGACCCCAGCTTGCCAATTCACGCATCTCATAGGGAGGAGATGGTAGAGCAAAGCAAGGAAGACATTGTTATCCAACGTGATGATTCACACACACTTAAAAATTCAGAAGTGAGAATTCAGGGTATCATACAATATCCAGCTCCGAATAATGTACGAGGGCTAAGAAGATTCCTGAGAATAGCAGGATATTATCGGTAATTTTGCAAAACTTTATCCGACATTGCCTTTCCTTTAAGTAACCTATTGGAAAAAAAGCATAATATATCGTGGTCTCCGATTTGTCAAGACTCCTTCGAGAAAAAAAAGTAGCTTAATTTCAGGCTAAGTATTAAAGGTTCCAGATGTGAACCAACTTCTTTCTCTGGCGGTCGACGCAAGCGACCACGGAATCGGTTAATGGATGAGAAGGGGAGAACACGACACCACAGTCGATCTATCCCAACCCATTTTGAGTGCATCGATAGTTAAAACAAGGCAGGTAGAGGTGAACAAATTAGCCCACGAGATGCTTTAATCGACTAAAAGCAAAATGAAGAGTCGATATGACAACCAAGTCCAGTTAGCTATTA
Source organism: Sepiola atlantica (assembly GCA_963556195.1). Lineage (NCBI taxonomy): Eukaryota > Metazoa > Mollusca > Cephalopoda > Sepiida > Sepiolidae > Sepiola > Sepiola atlantica. Next base: position 39,993,671 of record OY744555.1, read on the forward strand.
CTTGAGAGAATGTAATAGACATCAGAGAGGGTACTCCACGATAGAAAAAGAAAATGTTGCCCCTTTTTATCTGGTCTACAACACTTTGAGGTCCATATCTCAATCTCACTTAAACCGACTGTTGTGTATACCGACCACAATCTACTAGTATTTATAAATAAAATGACAAAAAAAAACGTAGACTCTTATCCTGGAGCTTAGCGCTACAAGAACATTATTTGGAAATCAAACATCTGAAAGGTATCAATAATAAATGTAAAAACGCCCTTTCTTTTTAGGAAAAATAAAATCAACATTTTATTCTTTTTAGAAGTGTGAGGATGTTACATGTTAGCGCATTTTAGAGAATAAAATAAAAAGTTAAAAAGAAACGCTAATATTTAAAAAAAAATATTTAAAACAAACAGAACAAGAGTGAACACATACACACAAAGAAATGCTTGATCCTAAATTAATTGAACAGTGATATATTATCAGCAGCAGCGTAACCCCCTTGCTACTGTAATAACAAGGATGCGTGTGAGAAACTGGGCAATTCGAAAATACGCGCACGGCTGCGTTTGGGATGAAAAGTGGACACAAAGCTTAACAGATAGATGAAGAGGCGGAGATGAAAAAAAAGTAGAAAGTCGTTAGTATCTGAAGAAAACTCCACCGAGCAAAGTGTAAAACTGAAAGTGTCTTCCCAGAAGCTCTAGTCGTTGAAAGCAATACAACAACGAACTGAAAAAGCATACGAAATTGGTTAGCTCCCAGCGAAATGACAACAAGGCCGAAACAATGACGCGAGGTAAACACATGTGAAGCCGATGATCTAATAACACCAAACAAGGAGCGGCAAAACATCTCGGATAGCGAGCAACTCAGCGAAATAAGCTCTAGTAAGATGTCGGAGATGCAAGATCAATACGAAAACATAAGTGACCTTTATAAAATTGGGCAACCCAGACATTAAACAAAACCAAACAAAAAGGGAGGAGTCACATTCAAAGTACAAACACTTTCCCACTCAGATAAGTGACATTTCTGTCATTGCTCAAAACATTAAAATGCTGCAAACCAGTTTGTTTTATTTTCATTGTTCATATTTAAGCTCCATTTATCCCATGATAATAATTTCATTATTCATTTAAATAAATGATAAATGTATTTAATAATTCGTGGTGTTCGTTATTCACACTTGTTGTTGTCAATCCCGTAAATATTCGAACCTGAGAAAAAACATTTTTTTTTTTTATAAACGGAATTATTGTGTGTTCCATTTACATCGCATAATTCCCTTGTGATGTGATAAAGCGATCGGGGGATACTGCTCGTAACACAATATCAATATATATATATATATATATATATATATATATATATATATATATATATATATCATTAAAACCTTTGAAATTATTGTTAAATCTTTCAATTATGTTAGGTACGTCAACAGCATCGTTCTACTCACAAATAAACTTAGATAAAATTACATTAAATAAAAACACATTTACAAATGATTCCATCTTAAATTTCACACACGAATTAAATATCGGTAATTAAATTCCTTTCATAGATATAGAAATTGAAGCTAATACAGATTTTCACTATGTACCTATGCAAAAAATCTACTGCATAACAATTTATTCAGTTTAAATGCGAATATCTTCCACGTGGAGAATATTGCCGTAGTAAAAAATATCAGTTACTGAGTCATACGCAATTATTCAACAAACAATATATTCCACACGGCACTCACCGACATTAAACAACACCTAATCAACATTTATTACTTACATCACATTTAAGATAAGTAGATTAAATACTCTTTAAGAAATAATAACAATAACATAATTAATAATATCCATTTATTATAATCAAATGCACCACAATTATAGAGTAGATAAAAATAATAATAATAAATATTATTCATAAATATTATTCATGAATATATTAATAAATATATATCTCCTATTGACAATAATTCTAAACTCTGATTGATTATGTATTCTAAAGAATCCAACACGGCTGAATAATACAAAATAACATATATATATATATATATATATATATATATATATATATATATAAAGAAAGCACATAGGCTATATAAAGAAAGTACATAAGTTATATAAAGAAAGTATATGAGCTATATAAAGAAAGTATATAAGCAATATAAAGTAAGCATTTAAGCTATATAAAAAAGCATATAAACTATATAAGGAACGCATAAAAGCTATATAAAGAAAGCATATCAGCTATATAAAGAAAGTATATAAGCTATATAAAGTAAGCATTTAAGCTATATAAAAACATATAAGCTATATAAAGACAGCATTCAAGATATATAAATAAATCATATAAGCTATATAAAGAAAGCAGATGACTCATCTTAAGTAAGAACATAAGCTATATAAATCAAGCATATAAGCTATATAAAGAAAGCACATACGCTATATAAAGACAGCATATAAACAATATAAAGAAAGCACATAAGCTATATAATGAAAGCATTAAGCTTTATAAAGATACCACATAAGCTATATAAAGTATGTATTACAGCTATATAAAGAAAGCATATAGGTTATATTAAGAAAGCAGGTTAGCTATATAAAGAAAACACTTAAGCTATATAAAGACAGCATATAAGCTATATAAAAAAGTACATAATCCATATAAAGCAAGAACATAACTTACATAAATAAAGCATATAAGCTATATTAAGTAAGCATACAAGCTATACAAAGAAAGGACATAAGCTACATCAAGAAAACATATAAGCTATATAACGAACTCATATAAGCTATATAAAAAAAGCACATAAGTTATATGAAGAAATCATATAAGCTATATAAAGACAGCATATAAGAACGTATATAAGCATATATATATATATATAAGGATGCATATAAAGAAAGCATATAAGGCTGACTAAATTTAAATACGATCAACAGGCCAATCATCATAGAGGAGAAGCGATCTTTTACAACTGAAAGACTAGCAAGAGAATATGATAAGTAGTGGAATTATATTCTTAGATATTCGGCGGAACTCTCTGGAATCGATCAGTCATTTTCTCTGCTTTCCATCATGCATTTTTGTATCTTGGCATCTTCTCGCGGCATTTTTTTCAAAGATTCTAATTCAAGGCTTAAAGGCGAAATGAGTTTTGAAGTTAAAAATTCAAATTTTCAGGACGCAATAAAAGAAGTGTAAATATGTTGCGCCATTGTTATTTTCGTTGTTGCTGTTTCCATAGAAACAGAAATAGACCAATGTACCGTTTCTAATAAATTTGAATTGCTTTGATGTTCTGTATGCGCCGACTCGTTTGAACTTAATAAATAAAGTGGCTCCCTAATATTTAGGTTTTTATTATACTTCTTTCGGTATTTCTAAATCAATAATTAATTTTCAATATTTTACCAAAGTCTGTGTTTTTACTATTTAGATTGATACGATCGCTATGTCTAGCCGCACTGAAGCTTCGTGGAAAAGTGAAACAGACATATTGTGATCAGAATATATATATATATATATATATATATATATATATATATATATATATATATATATATATATATAGTGCCGAACGTTTCCAGACAAATCTCTAGCATCTCCTCTACTGAACCCATCTTTGACTCCAACTCGGAGTTTTACAATAAGGCCTTAAAGAATTCCGGATATAGGGAAAATATCAGATATTTAAATACCTCTCCGAACCCTCATGACTCCCCATAGTTTTAATCCATCGAATAGTGGAGTTATTCCCATAACATGACCAACAAAAGAAGACAAAATAATCTAATAATCGAAATAATCACATTAGCCGTCCTATAATTTATCCTAACCACAATATAAATAATGAAAGCCTTAAGGCACCCAACCTGGGTGGAGGGAAAACAAGACGACGCTCCTGTCTCCATTCAGAAAAAAACGTCCAATCTAACATCCCCCATTTTTGTTTAACTTAATACAAGATCAGATAATACAAAGTTATCCAGTCCCGAAATGTGTCAATATTCAATAATTTGTCGGCACGTATTTGGACTGCTGTTTGTAACTTGGAGTAATGTCTTTCCTGATTATGCTTCTCAATATGTATGAACTGGATGGACTATATGGATTCAACAAAAAGTATGTTGTTGGGTTGATATGTTTTGATGTTATGTATTTTTGTGTATTTGTGTATTTAATTTTATATTTTTTCAAAGCGTAATTTTATTACCTGTAGTAGTATAACTGCGGTAATGGTCCTCTGAAGAGAAGAATTATCTTTGAAAACTCATGAGATAAGGACTTAAGAATACTTTGCTTGAACTTTGAATTCTAATAAAATTTGATTGACACCTTATTTTATTACCTCATTTTATATTATAATATTAATGCTCTATCCAGTATATTGAGCTTCAGTTTTTATCCGGATGTTTCACTAATTATAAGATATTAGTTGACGCTTATATCTTTTGTTGGATTACTTTATATATATATATATATATATATATATATATATATATATATATATATATACATAAAAAAGAAAGAATCATAGTTAAGCACGTGTCAATAACACTCCGTTGTGCGTTCTTTTTAGTTTTTATAGTTATCGAATAAATTTAAAATAGTATATTTTCTGAATATATTAGTTGATAGGAACGAAACCGGTAAAACTCTCGTTTTTTGATGATTTATTTTTGTAATTAAATTTGTTTTTTCCGTTTGTTTTTTCTCACACCTATCTTTAACAGCATTCTATTTTGTATGTCTGTGCATGCACACCCACACACACACACATATATATATATATATATATATATATATATATATATACATATATATATATATATATACATTTGATGTATATTGCCGATAAAACCACCAATCGAACTACTATTTGAAGACATTATCAAACTAAAAAATGAACAATAAATAACTACACATCCTGAAATTAAAGATTTACTCAAGGCTGAATCCATAAAAAACCGGTATAATAAAAAAGCAAAGATCCACGACAATCTTAACCCATAGTTTTAAAAAGCCACACACAAACTCCAAATCCACTCAAACATAGTTATTAAAAAAGATGATAAAACGAACAAAATTACAAATAATTTCAGACGACCATTCAAAACATGTTTTAAGTTAAAAGAAATTCGATTGATTAACGTAAGACATTTGTAACCAAACGTATTACAGCCAATAATGCAATAAACGATTAACTTACATTGGTGATTATGAACATGGTTACTATTACGGTACCGTAAAAATCCATGAACGTAACTCCCCTCTCCGACCGATAATTTCTCAAGTCAGTAACCCCATTTACCTGAAAACAAAACACATACCTCCTTATTTACCAAATAAATACAGTGTAATGTCCACCCATTAACTCATACAGATATTCCAAACCCAGAAAACAGATAATAAAATGACTGCTTCACTTTACGTTGAAAACTTATTTACAAATGTTCAGAACACCAAACAATTGTTAGCATTACTGATAACATATACAATAACCCATATTTCCCTCCACTAAAAATGTATCCTAAAATACTTAAACAGTCATGATTAATTTGCAGAACCGATATTCTTTTCTACGACCATACCAACATTGAATGTGTTTCAATGGGATCGATCCTCGGACCGACCTTCAATATTATTTCCTTGGCTGACCTCGAAAATAAAATATTTAATATAATTACAAAACCCTTCAGTTATGCCTGCCATGTTGATGATATCCTTATCTTAGCAGACAATAATGAGAGAAAAAAAACTCAACGATATTTTTCCAAATAACTTATAAGCTAAACGTTAGAAACATAATTCCGTTTTCAGATGTTCCCATTGACAATGACGCATTAATCACCTCTCTTTATAAAAACTACCTCTATCAATACATGCATTTTAGAAGCGATTGCCCATATCGATATGAATTGGCAAGGATTAAAACATATTAAACCATGCAAAGCTTATTTATTCAAACAAAAAATATTATTTCGCAAATGAAAAGACATTAAGCAAATCTTAATAAATGATCAATTTCCCAAATATATTGAAGACGGACAAATAAGATTAATGATCAGAAACTTAGACAGTTCTAATAATAACAGGCTAAATACTTCCAACTTAATGAATCTATTCTATTGTAACCAAATGAATCCGAACATTAAATTGGATAAAAAGCTCTTTAAAATATAATACATCGCTATATATCTGCTATCAACTCAAATAACAAAATAAGATTCATCATTTATTATAATAAAATGAAAACCTCGAACCATGTAGTTTAAAATAACACTTCTCAGACTCAAAATACATTAGGAATAGATCAATGTAATTTATCAATTTCAATCCACATGGGGGAATTTATCTCCGACAATAATAATAAAACTAATTATTACATCTGTTTCACTACCACAACACTTTCCCAAAGACTCACATTACATCTCTCCGACACTAGCTCCATTTGTCAACACCTAAAAAACATGACCGCCACATTCCCAATATAGACATATCCTATTTAACAATACTAAAATAATAAGCTGCGATACTGACATCAAAATATTAAAAAATGTTGAAGCCCTCTACATAAAAACTACACATCCCAGAAATCAATAATGTCAATTACAAAACTAGTCACAATATTTTAAACCGTCCGGCATAGTAATAAACGTTAGCAAATTGTTCGCCGTTAAGCAATTATACTTTTAAATTTAACACGCATTTAGAACGTAATCAAATTGTTAGTCGTTAAGCAATTATACTTTTGAATTTTACACGCACTGAGAACGTAATCACACTCGCATGTAACATTTCAATAGTATAGACATTCTTTTTAAAGTTGAAAATTACTAGTTACTTAAAAAACTAAACAGTAAAAGTGTATGTGTAAATACATCAAGACTAACACCGCCTGAAGATTAATTGTCAAATCAAATCAAAAGTACTCGCGCAAAAAGAAAGAAAAATTGAACAACAGACTTATAAAACTTACGTAAACCAATTTAACCGAAACACTAAATGAACAATTCGGCATATGTCAATAACATTCTTATCAACATGTTATTTAATAATGTTTGCCTAAATATGGTACACGTATTGTATTAGTTTCTGTAGATGTAAATCCGTTGAAACTCAAGTGTTTATAAAAAGTACTCAATAACAAGTAGAGCTGTTCATAAGTATATATTTTTATTCATACAAACATACCAATAATATTTGTAAAAGTAAAAATGTATACTTATATATATATATATATATATATATATATATATATATATATCGGTTTCGTACATTCGTCAGTATGGATTTGCGTAACTGTATCACCAATTACATATATATATATATATATATATATATATATATATATATATATATATATATATATATATATATGTACATATATATATATATTCAATCAAGACGTTGGATTGAAGTGGAAAAATACTTATAATCCAGGGTTTCGAACTGAGTGACCGGTAGTGAATAGTCATACTTCTACGCTGAAGAGTCTTGATTGAAAAGAGACGAAACGTATACGTCCGTAGATAATAAACAACAACCAATATTTTTCATATTTATCGCTCCTTAATAATTAGTAGAGCACTTTAGTAGTAGTGCAAATACAGCGTGACGTCATTTGCTTTATAATGCATCATTCCTTAATATAAGTAGAATGCCTGTGTCGCCATCGCCGCTTATAAATGTATTTAAACTACCACAGTTTATCAGCTGTTCAAATATTGGCCGCGAGGTTTAAGACGTTGGATTGAAGTTGAAAAATACTTTTTGCGGGATATGAGAACATGGTAGTTAGCACACGTTATATGACAAATGGACATCGAATATGATTTTTAAATTGCAATAGGCACGTTTAGAATAAACAACGGATAACGTTTTTTTTATTTTTAAAGTTAATTTTTCATGTACGAATTACAAAACACAGATGATTTGCTGTAGAAAAAACATTTATGGACGGCGTTTCACTTGGACACTTTTAAAAAATAAAATTCAAGGTAACATCATAATTACTATATTGACATCATCCCGAGTAGTAGCCCCTTATTATTAAAAGGGGGTTCATTCCATAGATCATGATGTTCCCTTAAGTATGTTTGAACCACTTTATTTGTAAGCACCTTATATCAAGCTTGGTCTGTTGACTATCTGTTAGTTAAGGTAAGTACAATATAGCTAACGTTTATATCTTCGTCAGCCTCTTTCCTTAAAACTTCATCCACAAGGTGATGACCGTGGCTAAGAGGTTAACGACACGGACTGAAAACCTGAGTATTTCAAGTTCGAATTCAGTTCATTCCACAGACACATTTTCATCAACCCTTCATCTGACCTTGTGTCTAACCTTATAAAGATGGAGGTAAATAAAATAAGTATATCAACTACACAAGTCAATTATGAAGTTAACATCTTCATCCGTAGCTGACTAAAGTGAACAGTTTCAATAAACGCAAGTAAGAATGCAATATGTAGCTATAAAAGATGAATGCGTAACACGTATTGTAGAATGAATTTCTTCTGAAAATATCGATTATGAAGCATTTAGTTTTGGTTATGTAACTCTTATTTTGTTTCGTTTCTTTTTTCGTTGTCTCCCGCCGTGTCTGTTAATGCCAGCGGCCATGTTGCTTACAAGTCATGGCGCTGGGTCACGTGTTCAGACATTTTTTAAAAAAAGTCAACCTTTTGTTGGAATGTTTTTATATCTCTAACATCGGTTTCGACAAAAAGTTTTACCAGAATGATCGATTTTATGAAGGAAAAACGACCGTCCATGTTTTTACGATTGTCAAGTATGTCTGCAGGCAAAACTCTACTTCACTGATTTTATGTTTCTTTTTCTAAAAAATAGGAAAAATAATATAAACATGAATAAAACACATTTAATATTCCTGTGATATTCTGGAAATATATCGACCACGGAGGTCATCCATGCAATTTTAATTAAATGTGATGATGTGAATATTTTATTCAATTGATCTAAACTAATCAGTACAAGAAAATGGCATCTGTAATGAAAATGATTAACTGTTATAATTCAACGAAAATTAATGAAAATGATTAACTGTTATAATTCAACGAAAATTAATGAAAATGATTAACTGTTATAATTCAACGAAAATTAATGAAAATGATTAAATGTTATAATTCAACGAAAATAAATGAAAATGATTAACTGTTATAATTCAACGAAAATTAATGAAAATCATTAACTGTTATAATTCAACGAAAATTAATGAAAATGATTAAATGTTACAATTCAACGAAAATTAATGAAAATGATTAACTGTTATAATTCAACGAAAATTAATGAAAATGATTAACTGTTATAATTCAACGAAAATTAATGAAAATGATTAACTGTTATAATTCAACGCAAATTAATGAAAATGATTAACTGTTATAATTCAACGAAAATTAATGAAAATGATTAACTGTTATAATTCAACGAAAATTAATGAAAATGATTAAATGTTATAATTCAACGAAAATTAATGAAAATGATTAACTGTTATAATTCAACGAAAATTAATGAAAATGATTAACTGTTATAATTCAACGAAAATTAATGAAAATGATTAACTGTTATAATTCAACGAAAATTAATGAAAATAATTAAATGTTATAATTCAACGAAAATTAATGAAAATGATTAACTGTTATAATTCAACGCAAATTAATGAAAATGATTAACTGTTATAATTCAACGAAAATTAATGAACATGATTAAATGTTATAATTCCACGAAAATTAATGAAAATGATTAAATGTTACAATTCAACGAAAACGATACTTTTTATGTCGTCTTCTGAAACAAATATTTGAATGAAATAAATTCGTGTTGAAATGTTTTTTTTTCGATTTATCGAAAATACCTGAAAGATTTTAGTTTAAAAAACTGTTTTCTATTTATCGAAAATAACTGAAAGAGTTTAAACACTTGTCTCGTAATGAAAAAATTTTTTACATTATGCTTTACTAAACTTAAACTTGATCTCATCTTCATCTTAACAAATAACAAACACGTGTGACCGAAGAGACTACATGTTCGCTAGTGATATTATAATGTATATGGTATGTATAGATGTAATCGAAACGTCATCATCTTTCACGTCGCAATTCTAATTATTTACAAACATGTTCATCATCATCATCATCATCATCATCATCATCATCATCATCATCATCATCAGCAGCAGCATCAGCACCAGCATCATCATCAAGGTTTTGCTCACTCCTAAAGGAGAAACCCGTTCCTGGTTTCCATACATCTTATAATTAGTGTTTGCCATAGTTACAACGCTAGGAACTGCACACACCCACACACACACCCACACACACACACACATACATACATAAACATATATATATATATATATATATATATACATATATATTTACATATATATTTACACGTATATATATATTTATACATATATATTTACATATATATATATATATACGTACATACATATATATACATATATATATACATATATATACATATGTATATATATGCATATATATATGTATATATATATATGTATGTATATATGTATATATATAGTTATATGTATATATATAAGAGATGAACAACATATATATATATATGTATATATATATACATTTCCTTTTTATTGTATTACATTTATATATATACATATATATATATAAATATATATATATGTATATATATATATATATGTATATATACATATACATGTATATATATGTTGTGGTGGCAACCACTCATCTGCATATACGAATAACGTTACACTATAAATGGCAAGCCTAGGTTGGCCTTAGTGTGTGTTACCTAAATGCCACCGGAAGTGACGCCGAAGAGCGTACATGTCCTCCCACCAAGACTCTCTGACTCGACACCTTCATTTGTACATACTGTAACTATACCTTTTCTTTAATACACTTATTATTGCATTCTCCTTGTTGTTTGCGTCTTCATTGTATTCCTCACTAATTATTGTCTAACCTTGCAACCACAACAGTTGGCGACGAGATATGAAGCGTCAAATATAACAGTTTGACGAAGAACTATTAAAAAAAAAAGTACAATGCAAAGTGTTGACGAGCAAATGGATTTTACGCTAAAGAAAAGTTTCAACTTAAGTGAAAAAAAAAATTCGAACTTGGCAAAAGCGACAATTTACGCCGTTTTCTGGGAATCCGACTTGCAAACGAATGTAAAAGTGAATTTTTGTTTTGTCGCTAAACGACAAATCTGTTTTGTATTACTAAAGGACCAACTTGCAAACGAAAAGCGGATTTTGTTCTGTCGCAAAACGACAGGTCAGACTCGTATTACGAAAAGCAAGGAAGTAACCTACGGAAAAAAAAAGTTCACCAGTGGATTCTAATTACTGCTCCCCGTTAGCAAAACAACAACTAAAGGAATCTTTTAATTAATAATTTGTTTGGCGGCGGTACTAAAAGGAAATACCATAGCTAGAAATTAAAGCTCAAGGAAAGGATTTTTTTTTAAAGTTGTCACTGGATAACGGATAATACAGTAAAACGTCACGAAAAAAAAATCTCAATTTAAGAGTATTTTAATTACTAAAATAGTAGAAAAAAAACTCCAAAGAACTAAATGTACTGCATACATTTTTTTCAATTGTGACTCGAAAAAAAAAATGGAAGACTTATCAAAAATGTTCATGCAATTTTTACAGGCACAAGCTGACCGCGAGGAAAGACAAAATCAGGCATAAGCTGACCGCGAGGAAAGACAAAATGAACGTTTTGCTAAAACACTGGAACTACTAAAGAGTAATCGAGAAAATGTCGACAGTGTTAATTTCTCCCATACAACTATCTTTAATAGTATGGACACATTTAATTATGTGCCGGAGGAAGGAAAGACTTTTGAAGCATACTATACAAGATACGAGGATGTCTTTCAACTGGACTGCAAAAATTGGCCAAATAGCCAGAAAGTGAGCCTCTTACTCAGGAAATTGGGTACATCAGAACACAGTAAATTCATAGATTACATATTACCTAAAAAAACTGCGGAATTAGAGTTCATGGAAGCTGTGAAATTACTAAAAGAATTATTTAATCCAAATATATCTCTTTTTCATAAAAGATGGCTGTGCATGAATCTAAGAAAGATGGACAACCAAGATTATTTGACATACGCATCAGTTGTCAATAAAAACTTCGATAATTTTAAGCTTGCGGAACTAACGGTAGAAGATTTTAAATGTCTAATCTTCGCACAAGGGTTAGTTTCCACGAAAAATGCAGAAATACGCAGACGAGTGTTGTCTAAGCTGGATTCTGAGCAAGATTTAACCCTCCAGAAACTAGCAGAGGACTGTGAAAGGGGCATTACACTAAAAAAGAATCCGGAGTGGCATATGTAAGAAAAGTTAGAAAACCATACACACCAACCAAGAACTTTACAAAGAAAAGCAATCGAAATGGAACGGGATATTACAATCCTAATAACCATAAATATAGGACAGAATATAACAAGCCTCTTCCTAGATATAACTGTAAGAGATGTGCAGAAAAGCATTGGGAATCAGATTGTCCTTATAAAGAGAAAAAAATGCTACATTTGTAAGTAGGTGGGGCACAAAAGCGATTGCTGCAGATATAAAGATTACACCAGAAAGAGAGTACAGCAAACAAAATCAAATACAAAATTAGACAAAGATCGGCGAAAATACGTAAAAGTGGAAATATTTAAAACACCAATAAAGTTACAACTCGACTCCGGCTCCGATATTTCTATTATAAACCTGAATACATGGAAAAAGTTGGGTAAAAAAACAACCATGATGAAAACGAGTAAATCAGCCCGGCCAGTAACTGGTGGTGGTATAAAATTTGAAGGAGAATTTGTCCTTCCGATAAAATTAAAAGGGATTACGAAGAAATTTAAAATATTCGTACTGAAAAATAGTGAAAATCTGTTTGGAATAGATTTAATTGAGAAATTTGGACTATGGGATAAGCCAATCAATACATTCTGTAAAAAATATAATGTTCTTCTCCAACAACAGTAAATATAAAAGACGATTTAAAAGAATTATTTCCTGAAGCATTCACGACTAACTTAGGTCGCTGTAATAAATTCAAGGCCTCGTTTGAACTTAAAGAAAACGCCAGCCCAATTTTTAGAAAAGCGAAACGTTCCGTTCGCTGGGTTGGAAAAGATTAATAAAAAATTAGATAGATTGGAACAGACAGGAATTCTATCAAAAATAGAACACAGCGAGTGGGCAGCCCCTACCGTATACGTAAAGAAAAAGAATCACGAAGTTAGAGTGTGCGCAGATTTTTCGACCGGGGTCAACTCCTTATTAAAAGATCACCATTACCCTCTACCAAGCCCAGAGGAAATATTCACGAAGTTAAATGGTGGTAATATCTTCTCCAAGATAGACTTGAGCGATGCATATTTGCAAATACCGGTCGGGGCAAATTGCTCAAAAATACTATGCATCAATACGCATAAGGGATTATACAAATACAACCGATTGCCCTTTGGCATCAAAGTCGCCTGCCATTTTTCAGCAAGCGATGGAAACCATGCTAAGTGGTATTGAGTGCGCATGTGCATACCTGGACGACATTGTTGTCAGGAGCAAATCCCTACAAGAACATAAGGAACATTTGAAACAAGTATTTACTCGAATACAAGAATTCGGCTTTAAAGTAAAAGTAAGTAAATGTGACTTTTGTATGAGCGAGATTAAGTATCTTGGACACATAATAAACAAACATGGACGACGTCCAGACCCAGAGAGATCTGCGGCAATAAAAAATATGCCAGCACCTGATAACGTAACAATCTTGCAGAGTTTATTAGGACTCGCAAATTATTATCAATCTTTTATTGAAGGAATGCATAACTTGCGAGCCCCCTTAAATAATCTGCTTAAAAAGGATACACCTTGGAACTGGACGCAAGAATGTCAAACCGCTTTTGTCAAAATAAAAGGCGCACTAACATCCGAATTATTCTTAACGCACTTTGACACAAAATTAAAAATAGTCGTCGCTAGTGACGCTAGTTCCTACGGCTTAGGAGCATGCATTCAACATATTATGCCGGATGGGTCTAGAAAACCAATAGCGCACGCTTCGAGAACGCTGATACCAGCCGAGAGGGCATATTCACAAATCGAAAAAGAAGCATTCAGCATAATCTTTTCCGTGACTAAATTTCACCGATATTTATATGGTAGACAATTCTTACTTGAAACCGACCATAAACCGTTAGTCACGATCTATGGATAAAAAAAAAGGATTGCCGGTATACGCCGCAAATAGATTGCTGCGCTTGAGTACAATCTTACTTAATTACGATTTCCAGCTACAACATCTAGCATCAAAAAAGATTTGCCATGCGGATGGACTGTCAAGACTGATACCACAGAAACACAATCTGGAAGAATCAGTCATTGCAGCAATTCGGACAAATGTTGAAGTAATAAATATGGTAGCAAACATCATTAAGGAACTACCCGTAACTTTGTCGGACATTAAAAGGGAAGCCGAGAAAGACGAATACATAAAGGACATAAAAGAGAAAATTATAACGGACACAAAGGTGCAGGAAGTTTTCTCCATATGTAACAATGTGTTACTGTACAGTGAGAGAGTGGTAATACCCAAAACATTGCAGAATAGGATGTTAAGAGATTTCCATACGGGGCATCCGGGGATAAATCGAATGAAGTCGTTAATGAAAAGCTACGTGTACTGGCGTAACATGGACACTGACATAGCAGCAACAATAAATAAATGTAAAGGATGCCAGTTAGCAGCAAAATCCCCACCTATAGTACACAAACCTTGGCCGAAAACCGACCAACCATGGTCGAGAATCCACATGGACTTCGCTGGTCCAGTAGGAGAAAACTATTATTTAATTGTAGTGGATAGTTACACAAAATGGCCGGAGGTAATGCGTTGCAGGAATCCAACAACGAAAAACTCAATAGGGTTCCTACACGAGTTGTTTGCAAGATTCGGTGTACCAGACACACTGGTCACGGACAACGGAACACAGTTCACATCCGCAGAGTTTAAGGAATTTTGCGACACGTTCCGAGTGAAGCACATCACGACTCCGCCGTATCATCCAAAGTCGAACGGCCTTGCGGAAAGGTTCGTGGACACGCTAAAACGAGCGTTAAAGAAATCCATTGGAACACCAACAGAAAAAGCTTTGCCACAATTCTTGCAAGTTTATAGTATCACACCACATCCTAGTACACCATCAAACATATCACCAGCTGATCTAATGTTTGCCAGAAAGGTAAAATCAGCGTTTGATAAACTGTTGCCAAGACAGGCAATTATCCGAAACACTACACACACGAGAAGAAAGAAATATAACTCGGGAGATCGAGTATACTTTAAGTGCTACAAGAATAACACATCTTACTGGGAATGTGGAGTAGTGGATAAACGCATTGGTGATTGTACATATATGATTAAAGGTCCACAGAGTATACATAAAAGGCACCTAAATCAGATAAAAAACGTCATATCCAAGATGATGATTATACGACAACAGTCGAAGAGGAGGAAACCATAGATGTCATATACGAATCCTTTAATTTGGAACCGCCTCAATATACACCTGAACCCCGAAGATCAGGTAGGAAAAGAAAATTTAATGAACCATTGATGGTAAACCCAAAAAGAAAAAGATATTGAAATCTGTGTGACTTCAAATCTTGGGAGGGGGGTGTTGTGGTGGCAACCAATTCATTTGCATATACGAATAACGTTACACTATAAATGGCAAGCGTAGGTTGGCCTTAGTGTGTGTTACCTAAATGCCACCGGAAGTGACGCCGAAGAGCGTACATGTCCTCCCACCAAGATTCTCTGATTCGACACCTTCATTTGTACATACTGTAACTATACCTTTTCTTTAATACACTTATTATTGCATTCTCCTTGTTGTTTGCGTCTTCATTGTATTCCTCACTAATTATTGTTCAACCTTGCAACCACAACAATATATATATGTATATATGTATATATATGTATATATATGTATATATATATATGAGATGAATAACATATATATATATATATGTATATATATATATATAAATTTCCTTTTCATTGTTTTAAAGAGCCCAGCATCATCGCCGAAGCGAATTGAATTACTTGTTCTCATCCATTTATTTCATTTTTAAAAGATAAATAAATCTGTATCGAAATTAGCAAAATATAATTATTTATCTATTTAATGAATTAATGAAAAAGTTGTTGTCCCGTGTTTACAAGACACTTATGAATGAAATTCCTTAAACTTAACCATGACGCCCTTATCGTTGTTGGATGGGAAAGATGAAGTTATGTTCATACAGTTTTCACGACAAATCATTTTAGTCATACCTTTGTTTGCTATACCTTTTTCATCATACCGCTATACGCTATACCTTTTTATTGTCATACTATTTGTCCAAAATACCATTAGACTTACTCTACGCTATACCTTTTTATTGTCATACTATTTGTCTAAAATACCATGGGGCTTACTCTACGCTATACCTTTTTTGTCATACCTTTTGTCCAAAATACCATTGGACTAACTCTACGCTATACCTTTTTTTATCGTACGTTTTGCCAAAATACCATTGGACTTACTCTACGCTATATCTTTTTTGCCATACCTATTGTCTAAAATACCATTGGACTTACTCGACGCTATACCTTTTGTGCCATACCTATTCTCTAAAATACCACTGGACTTACTCTATGCTATACACTTACACCAGCATACCGCATTTACTCTAATCTTGATTTACTTCGCAAAACGATAGCGAGGGCCAACCATTTTTTGCGATTGTTAGAGAAACATTCTGTGCGTTATTTTTTTTGGCGGGGGGGATAGGGGAACGACTTTTTAGGCGAGTACGTGTTGTTGTACAGTATTTCCAGTCGAACTTAGTTCGTGTTAAAAAGTATATCAATTAACTGCCCTAATAAGTTTGAATTAACCTGAAAAATATAATCTCATTTGTAAGTGGGTTCATAATTTAGCTGAAAATGTTGAGCTCTAACTTTATCGACTTTTATTGTTAATTTTAAAATTATAAAAAAAAATAGATTCACCTTTTTAAAAAAATTGTCATTAAGTTTATTGTTAATTTTTAAATTATAAAAAAATAGATTCACCTTTTTAAAAAAATTGTCATTAAGTTTATTTTCATTTTTAAATTAAAAAAATATATATTCACATTTTATTTTAAAATTGTCATTAAGTTTATTTTCATTTTTAAATTTAAAAAAATAGATTCACATTTTTTAAAACATTGTCATTAAGTTTATTTTCATTTTTAAATTATAAAAAAATAGATTCACATTTTTTTTTAAATTGTCATTAAGTTTATTTTCATTTTTAAATTAAAAAAAATAGATTCACATTTTTTTTTAAATTGTCATTAAGTTTATTTTCATTTTTAAATTAAAAAAATAGATTCACATCCTTTAAAAAATTGTCATTAAGTTTATTTTCATTTTTAAATTATAAAAAAATAGATTCACATTTTTTTAAAAATTGTAATTAAGTTTATTTCAATTTTTAAATTAAAAAAAAATAGATTAACATTTTTTTAAAAGTTGTCATTAAGTTTATTTTAATTTTTAAATTAAAAAAAATAGATTCACATTTTAAAAAAATTATCATTAAGTTTATTTTAATTTTTAAATTAAAAAAATAGATTCACATTTTAAAAAATTGTCATTAAGTTTATTTTCATTTTTAAATTAAAAAAAATAGATTCATATTTTTTAAAAATGGCATTAAGTTTAGTTTCATTTTTAAATTATAAAAAAAATAGATTCACATTTTTTAAAAAATTGTCATTAAGTTTATTTCAATTTTACAATTAAAAAAAAATAGATTCACATTTTCTTAAAAATTGTGATTAAGTTTATTTTAATTTTTAAATTAAAAAAAAATAGATTCACATTTTTTTAAAAATTGTCATTAAGTTTATTTTAATTTTTAAATTATAAAAAAAATAGATTCACATTTTTAAAAAAATTGTCATTAAGTTTATTTTAAATTTTTAAATTAAAAAAATTAGATTCACATTTTTTAAAAAATTGTCATGAAGTTTATTTTCATTTTTCTGTCTTTATAATAAAAGCGAAAAACATAAAGTAACTATTTTAAATTACTAAGGAACATGTAATTCTTTTATTTGCCGCTTTTGGAGATTGTCAAGAATATTTAGCATAAAAAACGGCGAAAAAACTAATAGTCAACAAATACCTGTTACCAAAGGCAATAACACTTACTTTCCTACCTACCTGCCTTATTTGTTTGTGTTTTAAAGTATTTTACAGCGATTTTATTTCAATTTCAAGGTTCGGTCAAATATATAAAAAACACAAAGATGGCTGACAGTAGATCGCCGACCGTCTACGAAGTTTGATGATTTATTTTGTACTTTTCTCCTTTCAATTAGGTAACAAGTAAATTTTTAAGCGTTTGGGATAGTTATTTGTCGACTATTGAGGATGTTCACCTACGCAATCTTGATAAACTGTTACGCGATCGGATTTGGACTCATTATTAAAATGCAATAAAAACGCTTTAAAATACTTTAAAACACTAAACATAGGCAGGTTGGTGCAAAAACAATGGCGTTTTCTCACATATTTATATATGTTTGCTGAATTAATTTATTGATAAATATAGGGTTGTCAGAGGTCATTTTAAAGCGCGTTGTTCCCTCTATCGAATCGTGTTATTCGTATTCATTTCAATGCTCTTCATTTATTGTTTTTACAGGCTTTTCGACAGCGTGGGCAAAATTGAAATACGCACAATATTTTTGTTCCAGTTCAAACTAGGTCGAAAAGCTGTCGAGACAGCTCGTGACATCAATGATGAGTTTGCCCCAGGAACCACTAACGAACGTACGGCACAAACGTGGTTCAAGGAACGTCGCAATGGTGACGAGAGCCTCGAAGATGAAAACGGTCAAGGCCGACCGACTGCGGCTGATAACGAAGATCTGAAAGCCTTCATTGAAGCCGATCCTCGAAAAACCACACGAGAGGTTGCTGATGAACTCGAGGTCGACCACTCAACAGTCGTTCGCCATTTCAAATAAATAGGGAATTCAAGAAAGCTGGATAAATGGGTGCCGCATGAATTGAACGATACTCAAAAAAAAAATCATCGTTTTGGGGTGTCTTCTACGGCGTGGCTCTGCAACAGAAACTATTTTTTCTCAAGCGAATTGGGACGTGTGATGAGAAGTGGATCCCCAATGACAATCGGCGACGTTCGGCACAGTCGCTGGATGCCGGCGAAGCTCCAAAACACTTGCCGAAGCCGAAATTGCACCAAAAACGATAATGGTGACTGTTTGGTGGTCTGCAACCGGTTTCATCCATCACAGCATCTTTAATCCAGGCGAAACGATTACGGCGGAGAAGTACTGCCAACAAATTGACGAAATGCACCAGAAACTTCAACGTATGCACCCAAGATTGGTCAATATGCAGAGACCAATTCTCCTCTATGACAACGCTCGTCCGCATGTTGCACAACTTACCATGCAGAAGCTGAACGAATTGGGCTACGAGATTGCCTCATCCGCCATATTCACCGGATTTCTCGCCCACCGACTATCACTTTTTCAAGAATCTCGACAACTTCCTGCACGAGAAATGCTTCAAAAGTTGAGATGATGCCGAATCGGCCTTCAATGACTTTATTGCGTTCAGAACTCCGGATTTTTATGATAATGGAATAAGTAAACTTGTTTCCCGTTGACAAAAAATGTGTTGATTCTAATGGTTCTTATTTTTATTAATAAAGTTTAATATAAAATAAGTTATGTTTTTCGAAGTTGAACGTCAAAAAACGCCATTGTTTTGCACCAACCTAATAGAAAAGTACATTTGTTGCGTTTGGTAATATTTATTAGTTTTCTGTGCCCCTTTTGTGTTGGTGATTCTTGACAATCGGCCCGAGTTTTCGTTTATTCCTTTCATTATGGGGAATTCATTTTATTCTAACACAAAATCAAATCTCAACATTGGAATATATCAAATAACACCATGACAATAATCTTTTTTTATTTTTCTTCAAATTACCAGAATGTGAAAAGTAAATAGTGTCTTAGTTTTTTTTTTATATAGACTCAACTTTAAGGCACATAACCAAAGCTCGTGCGATAATTGACAAACCAATTCTGAGAAGTTTAGCTTTTGTAGTTACGAATATATTTAAATACAGAAATGTATAATTTTGATTATTCGGACTACTATTCTCATCTTGAGTGTTATTCTCACAACGTTTCGGCCGATGTAATCTCCAACCTTTTTCTGGTGTATCTTTTCGAACTCAAGAATCGTTCTTTGGAACTCGAATAATCTTAATTATACAAATTCTCAATACTCATCTAAAAAATCAGAAACATAGTATACAGCAATGTTTGAAAAACGAGGATTTTTGAGTGGTTCTTATTAGAACTTCTTTGAAACTAATTGCTAAAAAATTAGCAGCTAGTTTTTGGTGTACGTATTTACAATAACAAAATCTAAGTTCCTACGAATTGGCATATTTGTTATTCACAAACAGTTGTGAATCGACCTATCCTACTGTATATATAAATATATATATATATGTATTAGATTTTGTTTTAATGTGAGATGATATATATATATATATATATATACTTATTTCCACAATCAGACAACGCTGCAGTCCACCACCAATGAACGAAACAAACCGGAAGTCATAGACTCGAGTTTCGCCCTCCTTTAGGGCTCATCAGTAGAACACATTAAAACTCAGGATTCGAAACCCGAGTCACTTGCATGCCAAGCGAGTACTCTAACACTGACTTACCTTGCCACATACAAGAATGTCTATTAATTTACACAGATTTAGACATCGGCCTGGGTTCTTAGTAGTTGTATGACTACACCCTTTGTTGAGAAGAGTAGGTATATTCCACAGTCTGCATTGTCCACGGTTGAGTTCGGATGTGTTCTACTGATTAGGCCAAAGGAGGGCGAAACTCGAGTCTAGGACTTCCGGTGTGTTACTTTCATAGGTTGTGAGTTGCGGCGTTGTCTGATTAAGGAAATAATTATATCTATCTCTCTCTCTCTCTATATATATATATATATATATCGTACATGTATTGTATTAGTTTCTGTAAATGTAAATCCGTAAAAACTCAAGTGTTATATATATATATATTTCTCACTATCGATCGAACGCTATACATATTTAAGAAGATTGCCATAAGCATTTTGTCTAGTTAATTTAAAATTTATTAAGAATCCGCAATGTATGAAAAAATGTCGATAACCGTAAATATCTTCAGTTATTTATTGATATTGGATAATTACAAATAGATTCGAAACATTTCTGCCGACCCTCAGGTAATAACGATGATATTAAATAATTAACAAAATAATGACGACAACATTTCCACCAAAATATTTATAGAGTGTTCTTGGATGCCATTTATTTTCGTTTATTACGGCATATCAACCATTATGCCAGACTTTTTTAATGCTTACTGAAGTTATCAGTTATTTTTTTGAGTTGAAATCTATATATTCCAGACGGTTATCAACAATAAAGTCAAGACCACTACAAGATATGGTTTATTCGATAAGGCTTGCTAAACTATTGGACCAGGTCTAGCTCGAACTCTGATCCCAACATAAAGATATGGTTGCCCAGCATTTAACTACTTTAAACGTCGATCGACCAACGACCGAATCGCTACAAAACGTCAATGAACAAGACTTCAGCGAACACGGCTTTCAACAAACACCGGTCATAGCAACCGGAAACGAGCGTACAACGAAAACCTACGAGAACTATGTGAAAAGCGAGTCCCAGAACTAATTGACTGAATAGGAGAGATAAGCCTGCTTATATCGAGCGCAAAATGTCATTGATTAATCATCAAACCTATTTCTCGCATAATCGGGCATTCTAAACTTACTTTTCGCTGGTAGTTGTCTACAACCGCTTGTTTTAACCCGTTTCCTTTTCC